>PVIC010046049.1:0-14372 GCA_004025085.1 Thryonomys swinderianus
AGCCAAAACAAACATTTACCATAGAGCTGACAAGAAAGACAAACCTTTAGGACTGGAGTATCTTGCTAATGAAGCTTAAACTTCAGGGTCTTTCATATGCACAGGGCCGCATAATTACTCTCACGGACTCACAGGGTTGGGACCAAAGAGTTTTCATTTTATAAGTCACTCCATCCGATGTTTAAAATGTGAGCAAACGTTGTGTTTTGTAAAAACATCCTGTGCAAATGTGATATATATAATCTATAAAAACAACTTGTGACAACTTGCTAATTGTGCTAATTATGTAAGGTTTCCTGAAAAACTAAGCAAACCCATAAGGTCCCTGGTAATGCTGGTTGCCAAGTAACAGGGATCTGGTAGCCTGAGGGGACATAGTTCACATAACTTAGGGTGAGCTGTTCCCCAGAACTGTTCCCACCAGAGTTCCTTTGTTAGTCCTCCCACAAGATGACTCTATTTCCTGTTCCTCCTCTACCAGTGGACCACCTGATAGGTATGATACTGTTGGGTCCAAAAATCTCCGTGCCATCAGTAAGCACACTGGAATGTAATTAACAAAGCCACTTTATTATTCCACTGCATGCAGAGGAGGTCCACCATAGCAAGCTGGTGACCCCGTCCCCTTGCAGCACAGTTTCTATGGACAATTTTAGGTCACACACGCACAGAGACATGATTGGTTACAACAGGGGTGGGTTTATACTTGTCTTTTACTACTGGGGGATTGTCCTCATCTTATTCCACCCCTTAGCAACTGAGATGGAATGCTCTGCTGTCCCTTTGATTTATTTCCAGGCAACAAACTCCCTGTAACAAATCAGTGTGCGGAGGGCAGGCAATTTCCCAGTTATCTCTGTATCTACAGATTTCTCTACCAGGTGCCACTGTGCCCACTGACCTTCTATCTCAGAGGAGAGGTCACTAACCTTCTATCCCAGAAGTGGGAAAGTCATAAAAGTTAAGTTTACAAATTTCCCTAACAAGGCACAGCTCAACCTTCTAACCCCAGTGTGGAGAAGTTGAGTTTCCCCGGCTCCCTTCACCTTATTCCAATTTTGCAACAGTTTATACAGAAATGAAGAGGTAACATACAGATCTACAATCCTAGGTTCCACAGACCTGCCCCCAGGACCTTCTCAGCTTCCAATAGTCAGTAGGGGGAGGAAGCCGAGCAGAGGGTTGGGAGGTTACAATTTACTTCTCTCAGGTGTGCTGGGAGCTAACAGAGATTTTCTAAGGGGGGGGGGTCACTTAACATTACAAAGCAACTAGAGGAACCAGGCTCCACAGAGTAAACAAATGGTTAATTAAATCAAAGGCCACTATCATTCACAGCTCCATCTCTATAACGTATTGTGAGGGGAGGCTGGCACCAGTTTAGGTACTGCTTGTTGCAATTTAGGTTTCCCAAGGCATTCCTGCAGTCAGGTTTCCCGTGACAGTAGACCAAACTGTTAGCCACTCACTAGAAGGTTTAGGTCCCCCTCCTGTGTGTAACCTGGAATGCCCTTAAAAGGGGCTGGTACCCGTTCTTCTATGTCTCCAATCCAATATTGGTAGACCCACTGCGTCCTGTGCTAATAAAAGTGCCCTTGTTCATTGCATGTGCATGCTGGTCCTCTTGGGGAGCATGATCATCCAGGTTTCCATAAAGGCTGTGGAAACAAGGTGAGTTAAGAGCAGTCAATTACCATTACTTTCCTTTCCTCTTGCCCTCCCCTTCCCTCACACTTATGTTTGTGTGCATATCTATAGAGTGGCCAGGCATGTTTCTGGGATCAGATAAAGAGCTGAGTTGAGGCTGCATTTAATTTGGGTTTAATGAAATAATTTGCCAGATTTAGTTACTTCCTTGTAGAGTTGTGTTACTGCTAACCACCCCCATGGAGCAACGGACCACCTCCAGGAACTACTTACCTCCACCTGGTACAGGATGATGTGACACTGCAGAGGGCACTGTGGTTCTGAACTCTCTACTGTTGGCCTTGCATGTGCGGGGGGAGGAGTGTTCTTGTTTTCCTTTAATTTGTTGTGTTCTGTAATATTTGTCGGCATTTTAAGCTTCTTGCACTGAACTGGGAAATAGTTTCTTCTGCTAACTGGAAGGTAGAGCAGCCCCTTCCCTTCTCTTTTATGGCTCAGCTTCTTCAGATAACAATGGAATGTCTTCATCTCCAAAAGAGCTGTATAACCCCCCCCCAAGCTAGTAAATATGCTGAGGTTGATGTGACTTTCTGAACAATTTATCTGTATTGCTTGGAACAGAAAATTAATGTAATAAGACCTTGATGCTGTGTTCTCTGCCTCATATGTAGCTCCTTAGCCAATTATGTGATTCTATGCTCCTTGTGCCTATGTGAACCAAGTGCCTCATATCTATAACCATATCTTTCCTAGATTATTTAAGATCCATGGTTTTTGTTCTGGACAAGGATGATCACTTTGGAAAGGATTTCCAGGTTGGTCTTGGCCAGCAATATATTCTTTGCCTCCAAAACTCCTGAGTGCATCTTCCATTCTCCTAGCATGGTTTATTTCCAGCTGCTTCATTTTCATTCTAAATATTGACTTTTGAGCATAATTTTATCAGTGTAATTTTCTTTTCCTTAGTCTCCCAAATTTCATATTTTTCTGGCCCTATCATACCTGGATACATATTCTTTGTTATGAACATATTTAAGATATTTCATTGTTCAAATTCAAATATAAAACACTTGCTTATAAAATATTCCTCAAAATTTAGGACATTTAATATCTTCCTTGACTAAAATTCATTTTATTGCTAAACTAGTAACTGAAAACCTGTACTTAAAACGAGTCACGAGTGCCTAACCACAGTGGAAATCATGGGGTAAGGGGATTTATTTCTGTAAAAAAAAAAAAAATAACAAAAAGAGGCAACTCTTAGCAATATAAAAAACTATATTTTTCTCAATTTCATTAAGACACTGTGATGTTTGGTGGATTGTAGTCAATTTGAAAAGTTTGGCTAAGAGAAGTTTAGCTAAGTTGGCTCAGCAAGTCTACATTTGAGGGCTGCTCATGGTACATTCAAAAGCGGGCTGCTGCTTCTGTTCCTTTGGAGGAGCTCCAATCTTCTTCATTTTGCACATCATCTCTTGCCTTCTAGCATGGATCCTTCAGCCTTCTGGTGTAGACTCCAGCTTTCTGGTATAAAGCCTTCAGCCTTATCTCAGACCCATGTGCCTCCTGATAACAAGCGCCCCCAGACCTTTCATCTCAATTCTTTGGTCTCCAGTGTGAAGACAGGTTCTCTAGTCTCTTCCTCATCTGATTCTGTAGGCAGCCATTGTAAGCCAATCTTATGAACTCATATGTATATCTTGTATTATATCTGTTTCTCTAGTAAATGCTGACTGATACACACTACAAATTTATTTTTAAATGAAAAATAATCCCTGCATCAGTCATGGTAGTTAAACATATTTACATGTTGGTAAACATATTTACATGGTGGTTAAATATTTAACATGCTTTTAAAGCATACTTATTGAGCACAGGACACAGATAGCTATTTTGGAAGGGAGAGTAACATGTTATGGTCAAGATGTTCATGAACTAGTAATTAAACTAGAAATTATTGGTTTAAATAAGAATACTCTTTAAACTGGGAAGGAAAGCAAAGTATTATCTATTGAATTGTATTACCCATAGTTAATTTTTCTCTTCCTTCTTTCCTTTCCTTCTTTCTTCCTTTTCTCCTTTCTTTCTTTCTTTCTTTCTTTCTTTCTTTCTTTCTTTCTTTCTTTCTTTCTTTCTTTCTTTATTGTGGTGCTTGGGATCAAACTCAGGACCTTGTGCTTCCAAGGTAGGCACAGTACCACTTCAGCTAAATCCCCAGCTTCCATGGTTATTTTAGGGACTTAATATCTTGGCTAATTTAACTATATATTCCTAAAATTAAATTATCTTAGTTTTAGCCAAAACACTAAAGGGTAAAAACAAAACAGTTGTCAGATTGAGGGTAGCAAAGTCATGCATTCTGGACTTGTAAGGGGTGAGTTGAAGCAATTCTGCCATCAGGACCCTATTGTTCAGAAGCAAATAATGTGCCTACCAGAGAACTCTACAACAGGATAGATAAATAGTAACCCACTGCACCTGCTCCTACCTTGTCATGGAAAGGAGCTTCCTTAAGGTACCAAAATGTAGGACAGTAAAATTCCTGAGAGAAATGTTATTTTAAAAAGTGCATTTTGGGGGGCCGGAGGGTTAGCTCAGTGGTTCCAGTGCCTGCCTCGCAAGCGCAAGGTCCCGAGTTCGATCCCGGTAACCACATACAATACTGGGCGTGGAGACTCACGCCCACCAACAATCAATACTACATACCACAATGCCAGGCGTGCTGGCTCATGCCTGTAATCCCAGCACTCGGGAGGCAGAGACAGGAGGATTGCTGAGTTCAAAGCTTGCCTAGGCTACATAGTGAGCTCAGAGCCAACCTAAGCTACAAAACGAGACCCTGTCTCAAACAAAAACAAACAAAAAAGTGCATTTTGGGCCAGAGGTTTAGTTCTGTGGTTCTGGTGCCTGCCTAGCAAGCGCAAGGTCCTGAGTTTGATCCTGGTAACCACATACAATACCAGGCATGTTGACTCATGCCCACCAGTAATCAGTACCACATATCACAATGCCGGGCACGGTGGCTAGTACCTGTGATCCCAGCACTCAGGAAGCAGAGGCAGGAGGATTGCTGAATTTGAGGCTTGCCTGGGCTACATAGTGAGCTAAGGCCCAGCCTGAACTATAAAGCAAGACCCTGTCTCAAAAAAAAAAGTCCATTTCCTAGCAATTGAGAAGGGAAAAGACTCATTGCCTTCTATATACCCAACCATAAATGTACTACACTGCGGCTGGCTCACTGTCCAGAAGAACTACAAAGCCAAGATTGAGCTGTTTACATCAGTGACAGGACAAAGAGCCATATTTCCTATGTCCATATGTCGACTCTTAGGAGGAATCATAAGAGATGATGAATAATACACCACCTAGGTAATGTGACCCCAAAATAGGAGGGTCAGAAGCCCCAGAGCTGTTTGGGTGAAGACACGGTCATCATCAGGGCAATGTCTCTCACAGGTCTCTAACAGGAATCAGTCAAAACCCACAGAACAGACTTGGAACAGATGGTCAGCAATCACGCAATGATCAGAGGGAATACTGCTGATGACAGCAGCACACATGAAGGCAGACTTACCTTGCTCCTTGCTGCTCTCTCCCAAAGGCCCTGAAGGCAGCCAGTGAACTAGAGAGGACTAGAAGTGAGAAGGTGTCAGATGTCACACTGGTGAGGGCTGTTTCATTTCTGAAATGAGAGTGTTAGATTTCTGATCTTTTCATTTTAATCACAAGAACAAAGATTCACACAGGGTAGGAACCCATATCGACGGTGGTTTGAAGGAGCTGAGGAGGAGTAAAGTGGCTTCCACTTGTACTCCACCAAAGCCAGATGGTGACTTACAATGCTGATTACAGTACTGCATTTTAATATAATAATCACAGATTAATAGTATATTCTCCAACAAATCGATAGCCATGTATAGCACAGATTTATTGAATGCTGAAGTGGATCCTCCCAGAATTTAGATCCTTCTAAATTAAATGTAGAACTGGATTTCTCTCACAGTACATCCCTCTGCTTTCAGAGTTTTGTGCCCATCCCCCTGAAAGCACAGCTAGGAAGGACAGTCTACCTTGACCCTTCAGAATGCTTGTTGAGTACACTCGTACTGTTCCACCTTTATCTATGCAACTCACTTCAGGAGTGTTTCAGCTCATCCCTTCTGCTACTGAAACTGTAGTGAAGCTGAAATGCAAGGTAAAATTTCCAGACTTGAGTGAGTGACATTCTTAGCTCACCCTTCAACACTCACTGAGAATGAATATTTACCTAATAGCTAGAATGCTCTGTCTCGGGTAAGGACTGCATCCTCCAGAACATGAATGTGGCATTGGCATGGCATTATAATGGGGCCCGCTCTACAAGCAAGAACTTTTTGCACCGTCCCTGGCTTGATTCCTGTGCAGTTCACATGGAGGAATATTAAATGCTATCTAAGTTGACTTTCAGGGGAAGATGTCTACAAACTTTGAAGCCACCAGGCACAAACCTGTCTAGGGCTAGACAGTTAATTTCCATTCTCACAAGAAGTTAGCAGACTCACTGCCCACCTGAAAAGGGTCTGTCTGCTGGTTGATACTGAAAACAATTTCTGACTTGTGTTAATTTACAGTTACTGACAAACCCCAAACAAGGGTCCTTACAGCTAGAAAGAAGGACTTGGAAAGCCCCAGGAGCTTGTCTTTAAAAAAAAAAAAAGCCATCAATAGCTACCTCTCCCCAAGCAATAAACACCATAAGCAATAAGAAGAAACCTGGACTATTTGCTCCTTGAAATTTAAGACTCCAGGGCCAGGAGTGGTGGCTCATGTTTGTTATCCCAGCTCTAGGGAGGCAGAGGCAGGAGGATTGCTGAGTTTTGGGCTTGTCTGGTCTACATGGTGAGCTCAGGACCAGCCTGAACTACAAAGCAAGATCCTGTCTCCAAAAAAAAAATACTATATGCATTTTTTCCCAGCTGGTTCCTATCTCAACTAAATGCTCAAGCCCAGACAAAAAGACATTCTGAAGATGGGGACATAAATTCTCCCCTACTCCTCTGCACAATGTATTGGATGTCACAGAACCTTCACACATACCACCTGAGCTGCTGGAATGCTCACCTCTCCTTTCTGTCTCATTCTTCATATCCTTTTCAAGAAAACCTTTTTAACATGGTCAGGTCTCCTATTTTTAGTTCTCATACACAGCATAATTTCTACCTCTTTGTAGTACTGCCCACATTTGTGATTTACAAGGTTTTATTTTTAAATAGTCTCTGCATAAAGAATACTCCAATAGTGGCTGGGGATTTAGCACAAGTGGCACCGTGCAACCTTGGATGCACAAGGATCAGAGTTCGATCCCCAGTACCGCAAACAAACAAACAAACAAACAAAAGAATACGCCAACATATGAGGATCTGGTTTTGGTTTTTTGTTGTTTTTGTTTTTGTTTTTTGGTATTGCTCACTATTTTATATCCAGCACCTAAGACAGTGTATATTGCATAGCAAATAGGAATACAAGAATAGGGCAGGACAAATAGGAGGGTGAAACAAAAAGAATGAAGACTACTCTTGATACAAATGGCTTGCTTCCTTTTAGAGGCACAAGGATATGAGCTAACATGGTCCATCAATGCAGAAGCTTCTGTCAGAGGAAGACAACACAATACCACTTGAATAGCGTTGTCCAGAGGAAAAGAACCAAGGAAATTCTAGAAAATTCACATTTATTGACAATGATGAGATTATCCACCAGATTGTCAGAAAGCTGAAATCAATTTTAAAATGTGAATGATAGGCTCTGAAATAAAAAGAGAAATCAGTTAAATAAAAAATAGCCTCATGTTCATACAGAAATAAATGGATCCTTTTTTTTTTTTTTTTTTTAGACAGGGTCCGACTTTGTAGTTAAGACTGACCTTGAAATCACTATGTAGCCCAGGCTGACCTTGGACTTTGTGGCAATCTTGCCTCTGGCTCCCGAGTGCTGGGATTATACATGAAAGCCACCAAGCCCGGCATTGTGGTACGTGTTACAGGGGATCAAACTCGGGACCTTGTGCTTGATAGAATAATTATGAAGTAAAAAAGATTTCAAAGCTATAGTCAACTCAAATAACTGGTGTTCCATATAATTTGACAGCCCTGCTCAGCTCAAAATCAAGTTACCCACAGGTAAAGGAAGGAAACTCCATGGATGTGAGCTATCATGACAAATCTTCATAAGTGCTATGAACTTAAATCCCTCTTTAGAACAGAACGGTCCTCCAGTGGAGCCTACCCACGCTATGAACACAACTCCAGCAGTGAAGGCAGGTGAATCAGGCACTCTGGCAGACTCTAGTGAAATCCTGGGCCATTTGGCCTGTGTTTCTCAACATAAAATCATAGCACTACTAGAAACCTACAAACTTCCAGAGCTTTTCAGCCATCTGTTCTTCCTCCTCACCACAATGGACTTGGCTAAGATTTTTGTCATTTCCATGATTCTCAAAGGTCTAGTCAGAGAGAGAGTATATTTACCTCAAGGGCATTGCCCAGGCCCAATATTTTGCAAAGTAATTTTTAAGCATAAAATATAAACAGAATATGGTAAATGTTACAAGTATACTCATAATGATCTTCAATTAAAGGAACGCACATTCATGTAACCACCACCCTCATCGGGAAACAGAACATTGCCAGCACCCATGGTCCACCTCTCCCACACCATGGCAGTCATTGTCCTGACTGCTCTAACACAGGTCTATCTTGTGCTTATGTTCAATGTTAAGGGAATAACACACTATATACCGTGACTTGGTATTATTGTATTTTTTTCTTGGCACTTGCCACTCACATAATGCTGTATGGTAGTCTTTGGATCAGCATTTTTTTTTTTTTGAGACAGGGTCCCGCTTTGTAGTTCAGGCTGGCCCTGAGCTCACTATGTAGCCCAGGCAAGCCTTGAACTCAGCAATCCTCCTGTCTCTGCCTCCTGAGTGCTGGGATTATAGGCATGAGCACCACGCCCGGCACTGTGGTATGTGGTATTAATTACTGGTGAGTATGAGTCACCATGCCCAGCATTGTATGTGGTTACCAGGGGATCGAACTCAGGACCTTGCACTTGCGATGCAGGCGCTGGAAACACTGAGCCAAATCTCTGGCCCTGGATCGACATCTTGGTGAACTGCATAATCAGATGGAAGAATGGGTAGAAGAAAAAAAGAAATTGAAAGCATGAAAGGGCTAATTAAGGCTCCACAGGCTTGGCATAAGATATGTAATTGACTTTATGACCACTACATGAATAATGAGTGAAATCAAAAGCAGTCACATTCCAGAATTTAGTCTTTTAACCTCTTCTCTATTAATACATGTTCTTGTTTTCTAAATGCAGATCTTTCTTTGTCCCATCTCCTCTCTCTCTTGCTCTTCTTTTTTTTTCTTCTTAATTCTTCCCTCCAGATCTACTACTAGAAATATTCATATGTTCCTCAGTCTCTATATTTCTTTTCTGATATGGTAACACACACTTAAAATCACCACATTGGTGAAGCTGAAGCAAAAAGATCACCATAAGTTCAAGCCAGCCTAGGCCACATAGTAAGTTCAAAGCCAGCCTGAACTACATAGTAAGACCCAATCTCAAAATATAAAAGAAAAATGGGCCAGAGATTTAGTTCAGTGGTTCCAGTGCCTACCTCACAAGCGCAAGGCCCTGAGTTCAATCCTAGTAACCACATACAGTGCTGGGTGTGGTGACTCACCCCCACCAGCCATCAGTACCACATACCACAGTGCCAGGCATGGTGACTCATGCCTATAATCCCAGCACTTGGGAAGCAGAGGAAGAAGGATTGCTGAGTTCCAGGCTTGCCTGGGCTACATAGGGAGCTGAGGGCCAGCCTGAACTATAAAGCAAGACCCTGTCTCTAAATAAATAAATAAATAAATATCAACAAAACAACAACAACAAAAAAAAACAAAACAAAAACCATACAATTATATACAAAGACAATAGGGGAAAATGTTAAAAGCCATATAATTGAACTTCGATGAATCCCATCCCAAGACATAAAAACTTCTGGCTAAATCTTGAAATGTATAATAAAAAGTAAAGCACAACCAAACCTTCATTACAATATGAAATTTAATTTCTTAGAAACATTCAGGATACAACTTTATAAGATCAAATTCTTAGTAGTTTATAAGTTTAAGACAAAGATAACCAAATACAAATCATTTAGGAAGGAATAAAAAGAAAACAATGAAGAAATAAACACAAGAAGAAAAGAAGGCCTCTTGGTTACACTTACAATGATTTATTTGAAAGATGAGTAAAAAATATACTTTAAAATATGTACCTCTAATATATATACCAGAAAGAACTAGTAATATGGGTGCTTGGTGTTCCTTTCCAAAAACTACTAAAATTGAATCCAGTAAAAAGGTTAAGGATGATTTACTTAGGAGTTAACATGTTTACACAAGGGCTGTAATTCTTTTGCCTGGCTGCCAGGCTGCTATGAACCACCAGTGGAACATACGTGATTGTCCCACTGGGTGGCATGGAACAGTGATCCATGGACCATAGGTGGTTTAAGTCAGTGGAAATGTATTAAGAATGGTGATGAGACTTTAATTGCAAATGTCACTAATAAACCTAATGACCTTAATTGTCAAAGGCTTCCCATCACAAGGAAAAAGTCTGGATGACAATCCTATATGAAAATTCTTTCAAAACGTTACAGTGACTCAGATTTCCTTCTTGGGCATAACATTTTTTACACTTTGTTTTAATATAAAAATATAAATTTTCAAGTAAATAAGTCACAGACTATGAAATAAGTCCATTAGAAATAAATCTATTCACTTCCAACTTAAAGATTTCTCTTCTCCTTTTCCAAGTTCTTGTCACTGGTGAAGTTATATGGAAATAGATGCTTAGGTGTCATGTGAGATGCAAGATATTTTTAGGAAAAACCTGTAAGATTTCATGAGGACAGCAGTAAAAGAAAGGAGAAGAAGACTTTCAGGTAAAAAACACATCTTAGCCCAGCAGTGGTTTCTGAGCCAGGTCTGCCTGTCAGAATAGTCAATTATTGAGCAAGATGGCACTCTACCCGGTCATCAGGGTACAGCACCACACAGGCCCTGACCTCTCCAGAGTCAGCTCTCTGCAGCTGAAGCTGACCTTGACTCAGGAGCTTCTCCTGATGGCCCTGCCTGCTTCCAGTCAGGAAGGTCCTCTCTGAGGGTCCACTGAATGGCCTATTTCTGTGCCTGTCACAGGACATGAGCTTTAAAAGAAACTCCTTAATAGGCTTAAGAACCTAGGTAGGACAAGAGGAGCAAAAGGACATCAATTAGAGCAAGTCTATGGTAAATTCATATTAGAGATCATCTGGTCATAAACTGCTGCTTTGAGAACACTGAGGCAAACAGAGGGAGAATCCTGTCTAGTCAGAAAGAACCAGAAAACCAAGTTCTCTGTGTGTCACAGGAAATCTGTCATTGGCCTGATGCAGGTGACTCCCACTGGGTATGAGTGACCGCACTATCCTGTGCAGGATTAGACACAGAAGTTCTCCGAGTGATGGGTGTGATCTATGGAACTTTTTTCTCTGGAGCAGCTCTCACCTCTTGGCTGGCCTGAGCTAATTAATCTTCCCCATCTTCTTTGAAGGTAGGTAGGTCACAAAGCACAGTATCTTAAATTAAGAGTCAGAAAGAATGGAGCACAAAGATCTCTACAGTTTTCCTACAACCCTTCACTAAGGGAGTACTAGAAGGAGTACTAGAAGGACCAGGCTCCTCTCATCTCTGTATTGATTGTACTTAATAAAACAAACATATTTATTTCCTTTCCTTCCTACTTATTATGTATATTTCAATATAAATAATGAAAGTGAGATTTACTATATACTTTGCATCTTCTATTCCAAGACAGAGTGAAGTGAGACCATTCACTAACTATAGAAAATAGCAGGATAGTACCAAGTAACAAATTTTCACCTCAGATTTGCCCTCAGTTCACTCCTTTCTATGGAAATAAGTGATCCTAAAGTGAGAGGCAACAGTGGTGGGGAGAAACCTGGTGAACTCACCATTCAATAAAACCTTTTGAGATGTAAATACTAGCTGAAATATGAAAAAAATATTTTATTTAGATGTTTTGTTTGAAATATACCAGATGACATATCCAATTTTTAAAAATGGCCTTTTCTTCTCAAAGTTCCATTTTGGTTGGTTTTTTACTTTTATTTTTATTTTTATTTATTTTTTTTTTTTTTGAGACAAGGTCTCGCTTTGTAGTTCAGGCTGGCCCTGAGCTCACTATGGTGCCCAGGCAAGCCGCTGCGAACTTGGCAATCCTCCTGTCTCTGCCTCCCGAGTGCTGGGATTACAGGCGTGAGCCACCACACCCGGCATTGTGGTATGCAGTGTTGAGTGTTGGTGGACGTGTCTCCATGCCCAACATTATATGTGGTTACCGGGGATCGAACTCAGGTCCTTGCACTTGCGAGGCCGGCGCCGGAACCACTGAGCTAACCCTCCGGCCCTTGGTTGGTTTTTTTAATACCACTATGTTTGCTTGCCTCGATCAAAAGATGCTGACATTCAAAATTAAAACCCTACTGAGAGATATATCAAAATGCATTTGGTACAGAAGTAATGGGCCTGAGTTTAAATCCCACTGTGCCCCTTCTTTATAGAGTAATTTCTGGGCATCCTTTTCTATATTTCTGATAGAAGATGATAATGTTTTATAGAATATTACACATGGTTTACACATGGTTTGAACCCTAAAAGTCCATCTGCTAGATGCTTAGTCCCTCATAGGACAGTAGTAAGAAGTAGTAGAATCTTGAAGAGGTGTGGTCAAGGAGGAGGTCTCTGAGGGCATGCGTGATCCACTAATACTTCATGGGAGTGAGTTAGGTGTTGAGGAAATGGATTGGTTACCAAAGTAGGGTTTGTTATAAAGTGAGTTTAGCTTTCCTGGGTGGTCCTCATGGCTCCTCTTCTCTGATGACCTCTCTCCCATGGGTGCTCCTACCATCTTATGCTGTCATGAGGCCTGCACCAGAAGCTGATGGCAACACAATGTGTTTATGCTGCCATAATGGGAAGTTAAATAAACCTCTTTTCTTTATGAAGTATCCATCCTCTGTACTGTGTAATAGCAATGGAAAAGTGACTAAGACAGAATATAACTACAAGAATTAGATAATACAGTAAAACTCTCCATTTCTAAATTGCAGCTCACTTTTTTCTCCTAATAACTTCTAAATAGTTTTCTGAAATCACTTTCACATTTAAAAATCCCTGACATCACCCTATGCTATTTGAACAGAAATTTAACTTACAACTGACACTGTAAACACCAAACTCTTGAACCTATGAAGGATAGTAAGTTAACTCTACAAATTATTTAAAAAGTTGGTAAAAACCAAAATCAGATCATATCCCAAAGAATAGGGACATTTTAAAATACGCACGGTACCACTTGAGCTAAATGCCAACCCAGGAACATTTTAACTTTGTTAATATGATCATAAAACTCCTCCATGTACTAGAATGAATAATGGGTATATCTAGATATGTACCATGATAAATATTTAAATTAAACTACCATTTCATCATTCTCTTGTGAAAATTATAATAAAAAACTAAAGGGCCGGAGGACTAGCTCAGTGGTTCGGGTGCCTGCCTCTCAAGCGCAAGGTCTTGAGTTCGATCCCCAGAAACCACATACAATGCTGGGCGTGGAGACTCACGCCCACCAACAATCAATACCACATACCACAGTGCCGGGCGTGGTGGCTCACGCCTGTCATCCCAGCACTCGGGAGGCAGAGACAGGAGGATTGCTGAGTTCAAAGCTTGCCTGGGCTACATAGTGAGATCAGAGCCAGTCTGAACTACAAAGCGAGACCCTGTCTCAAAAAAAAAAAAATAAGAAATGTAAAACGAATGCTGCCACTAAAATGCACTTAATTCTAAATATTTTATACTAAAATATACATTAAGTTAAATTTTAAAATGGGAAGAACTTGAAAATATTTTCATTTTTAAATAAGAAAGTCCAAATAATAAAGATTTATGTACAAAAGGAGTCCCCTCAAGTACACATTACTAGTTTGAATCTATATCTTTTCTCTGTCCAAATAATTCATGGTACTAAACTAAATGTTTCATATTCTTTTTTAACAATAAAGTTGATGAAGTTTTAATCTATCTTTCTCATGATAATCCTAAAAGTTTTTATGATCTATAATCTTCTTAAAAGATCATTTCATTATACCTTGATTCCGGAAGCAGAAACTTACTCCTAGAATCACTTTCTTCCTTGAATCTGCAAACATGTGGAGCCACACCAACCATCTGAATTCCTACTGTGCTTTGGATATATATATATATTTTATAAATTGAATTCCTATTGGTACAATTTATATACATATCAAAATCATGTATAACATTGGGGAATTTGTACCAGTATATGACACAAGTTAATTCTCATTTTTACCCATATCCCTACCCACCCACCCCTCCTCACTCTCTTTATACATGCTCTTTTATTTTCTTTCAGTATCATATTTAATCCTTCCCCTCATCACATTCCCACACCAAGTTTCCTATAGAAGTTTTGCACTCTATAAAAGCTGTCATACTTTCTAAAGCTCATTTGCATCTACAGGTGTTCATGTCAAAGAGAAGATCCGGTAATGGTCTATCTGTGATCTATTGATTTCA
>PVIC010046050.1:0-14866 GCA_004025085.1 Thryonomys swinderianus
GGACCCTGAGCTCCGATAGGTGCGCTTCGAGTCCAGCTTTCCTGCTTGTAACCCCGTGGGTTGACCTCGGTTGGCCCCGTAGTGGTCCGTGATGCGGTCACTTCTACGTATGAAAATCCCTAGAGAGAGTCCCCATGGCAACCCACTTTCAAGTTCCCTTCTGCTTTCAGGAGTTGTCATCAAATAAACTTTCTTCCCTTTCGCCCCCTCTGAGTCCGTTCTTTGGCACTGTGACAGATAACTCAGCCTCAGGGTTCTGCCGGAGCCAGGCGGCGCGGCTCAGTGTTACAGCTACAGCAACTCGAAGACTCAGAATCCAGAAGTTCCTCGAAGTGATGAAGAACCGGGGTCGCTTTATATACAGGATGCTGAGTAGAACCTTTCAGGCTGGAGACGGGAGCAAGAGCCTCCAGGATGGAGTTAATACAACGATCGCTTTGATACACTGAGCGGGAACATCTCGCAACACAGATGCTTAGATTTCTGGAGCAGAACGTTTTATGGGGAAAAAAATGAGGCAGGGTGGGGCGAAGGCAAGGCTTGCTCTGTCGCGTGTTGTTGCTTTATCGGCAATGAAGTTACCGATACAACAAGGGGCATCAAGTCAGACTCATGCTCAGTGGCACTATGATGGTTCTTTGAGACTGAACATTTTCTCTACCTGATGGTAATGCAGGAAATAGGTATTTGGTCTTCTTGCTGATCTATAGCTCCTAAAACAGAATCTCTGGAGTGATAGGAATATTTTTTCTGGGTTGGAGATTTAGCTCAGTGGTTCCGGAAGCACAAGGTCCCTGGTTCCATCCCCAGTAACCACATACAACCATACCAGGCGTGGTGACTCACGCCCAGTGGCAATCAGTGCCGCACACCACAGTGCCGGGCATGGTGGCTCACGCCTATAATCCCAGCACTCGGGAGGCAGAGGCGGAAGGATTGCTGAGTTCGAGGCAGCTTGCCTGGGCTACAAAGTGAGCTCAGGGCTAGCCTGAACTACAAAGTGAGACCTTGTCTCAGAAAAAAAATATATATATTTTTTTTCTATCCTAGTAGTACACAAAGATCACATTCCTCCTGGGCAGCGGGCACATGTACACAACACACCTCAGTTCTGGTTTTATCTCCTCCTCTCCTCCTTCTGTCTCCCGGTCTCCTTCCCATGTATAAAAGATCCATTTCCTTATTTCCTATTATCTATCTTTTATTTTGTTCATCATGTATATTTTGGGTTTCCCGTGTTAGATAAACTAGGTAATATTTAATTATTGTGTCTTATTTATGTCACTTAACATTATGATCTCAAGATGCACCCATTTTCCCACACATCTCTCCAATTAATCCTTCTTTATGGCAGAGTAGTACTTTACTCTGTGTAAACATCACAGTTTCCTTATTCATTCTTCTGTTGATGGACATGCAGGCCGCTGCTAAGACTTAGCTAACAAGAACTGTGCAGCTAGGGCAGGAGACTTAGCTCACTGGTTCTGGCGCCTGCCTAGCAAGCCCAAGGTCCTTGGTTCAATCCCCGGTAACCACATACAACAAGATTGGGCATGGTGACTCATGCCTGCCAGCAATCAGTACCACATACCACAAGGCCAGGTGTGGTGGCTCACGCCTGTCATCCCAGCACTCGGGAGGCAGAGGCAGGAAGATTGCTGTAAGTTTGAGCCTTGCCTGGGCTACGTAGTGAGTTCAGCCTGAGCTACAAAAGTGAGAGGTTGTCTCAAAAAAAAAAAAAATGTGCAGCTATAAATATGATATGCATGAATCACTGTGATATGATGTCCCTAACTTTTTTGAGAAGCTATCTAAAAATGAAATAGCTTGTTCTAATGTAATTTCTAGTTTTAGTTTTTTGATGAATCTCCATAATGGTTTTTATTAGTTCACATTCCCACCAACCCTGTACAACGGTCTGTTTTTCCCTGTAATCTCTCAGAATTTGTTAACTTTTGATTTCTTGACGACAGGCATTCTTTCTTAGCAAGATGAACTCAGTGTTGTTTTATTTATTTTCCCTTTTATGGAGTTTATTGGTAAGACTCATTTTTTTTAATTGAAAAAAAAAGTTCTTTTCTCTCCTAAGAAGATGGCTGGTGCCTAGGGACCCCTAGCTTCAGGACAGGAGCAGCTCACAAGCAAATCAAGGTTTGGTTAGAAACTTGAGACTTTCAGCTTCAACATTCAAGCTTCAGCGGAGGACGGGGGATGGGCAGGAAGGCTACGTCACCAGTGGCCAGCGCCTTAAACAAGTGTGTCTGTGTGATAAAGCTTCCAGAAAAGCTTGAAGTGTAGCCTTAGGGGTGTTTCAGGGCTGCTGAATATGGGGCAGTTCCCACAGGGTGAGGCTCCGGTCCCTTCCTCGGTACCTCTCTCTGCACATCTCTTCATTCTGGCTGTTTTGGGTAAGTCAAGTGCTTCCCTCGGTCCTGTGAAGCGTCCTTGTTAGCATAATAATCGAATCTGAGAAGTAGGCCGCGCGGGAAGACTGAGTTAGAGCTGCCGGATGAGCAGCGCGAGCCACAGTCTGGGGCTGGGGTTGGCCTCCGAAGAGGTGCGTTGTGTGGAAGCTGTAGCTGCTGGTGAGCTTTGGGGAAGCGACAGAGTCACGGTGGCATGGTCTCGGGACGCTACCTGGCCCCCAGGTCCTTCTCGGCTCTTCCAGATTCCCGTGAGGGGAACAGCTTTCTCCTGGTATCACGTTGTTCCTGCCTCGTGACCACCCAAAATAACAGGGCCCCCCCAACAATGGGTGGAAACCTCTGAAAGTGTTTCATCTTCAATATTTTTTTTCCACAAAAATGCAAAGCTAATGCAGAAAAATGGGATCAAAAAGTGAAGTGACTGGGCTGGAGATTTAGCTCAGTGGTTCCAGCACCTGCCTCGCAAGCTCAAGGCCCTGAGTTCAATCCTGGTAACCACATAGAATGCTGGGCGTGGAGACTCACGCCACCAGCCATCAATACCACATACCACAGTGCCGGGCGTGGTGGCTCACGCCTGTCATCCCAGCACTCGGGAGGCAGAGACAGGAGGATTGCTGAGCTCGAGGCTTGCCTGGGCTCCATAGTGAGCTCAGGGCCAGCCTGAACTACAAAGCGAGACCCTGTCTCAAAAAAAAAAGTGAAATTTCTACACTCGCTATACCTGGCCGTGTGGTTTCAGCTTTGGAACAGGTCTGGGGGAAGAATTTAGAAAGGTTCGGAGATGCAGGTTAAAGAATCCCTAGAATGCTGTGAGCAAAACTTAGCAGAAAATTCTGGTGGGAGCTCAGAGGATCAGAATGCTGCTGGGAATGCTGACAGTAAAGACTATTCGTGGGTGGCCCTTGGCATCAAAGTCCCAGAACACTACACTCAACTACCTGCCCTGGGAAGCCCAGCAGAGGAACAAGAAAGTGGGTAAAGCCCTGGTCACGCAGGAAGGACGGAGGTCTAGAGATCTAAGACCCGTCCTCCAAAAACACTTCCAACAGTCTCAGCGCTACATAAGGAAAAGGAGAGAAAACTAGGCATGGGGGGTTGTGTGGGGAGTCACCCAAGCCGTGTTGCTCTGGTCGTGGTCTGGCTGATCGGTACCTTGGGCCGTTATTTCGGGCCCGGCCATCCAGAGCTTTGCTGGCACCAAGAAGCTCACTGTTGTTTGGAGGACAATTTTAGTCTTCTGTCATAAATGTTTACCAATCAGACCGCTGTTTCTGGGTTCCGAGGCAACGGTGGGAAAGAATAACTCAAGAGAACTTAGGAGCAAAAGAAGAAGTCAGAGGACAAGATGGAGTCGAAGAAGCAAAATGGAGGCAGTAAGGTCAGTGGCTCAATTCACCATCAAATTCGCACCGTCAAGTCATCAGTCTACTTCCACAGGGGAAAGTTCGGAATGCAAAACCTTGACAGAGTCAAAAAATTCTATTTCTTTTGGGTTTTGTTATAGAGGGAGGGCTGTAAGAGAGGCATTTCCATGTAGCACCCATAAGACGGGTGTAAGAACCAATCTTCTTGTTTGTTTCTGTTTTCTGTTGTTGTTTTTCAAGGCAGGGTCCCATCATGTAGCCCAGGTTGGCCTCGAGCTCATAACAATCCTCCTGCCTCAGCCTCCTCAGTGCTGGGATTACAGGTGTATGCCACCAGGCCTGGCTGTTTCCTTTGTGCGTGCTTCATGCAGTAGCATCTGGGAGAGCAAGATGCCTGCTCTGCGTGCCGCGAAGGTGGTGCCAGGCCGGGGGTGGGTGGGTGAGAGTACCCTTCAAGATCCGGTCCAGAAGGGTGTTGTAGAAAGTCAACCAAAGCGCATTAAGATTCAAAAAGGTTTCTATGTTCAGACAGCACTTTCTACATAAGGCAGCACTAGCCAAATTCAGCTCTCCATTGTGGGGAGTGGAAATTTACAAAATGCTTAAGGAAGCCAAACACAGGAAATACACACTCCATCGGTAAAAAGGAAGGCCTATACTTAGAGGTTAGTGTGGGTGGCTTCTGATTGGCTAACGATGAGTTTTACTTTGCTTGTTTATGTTCAGTTTGTTTATGCAGGAGACCAAAGTAAGGAAGCTGTTTCAACCTCACAGTTAAATTGTTTTTAATTGACTTAAATTAACTGTATTAATGAAATAGCTATATATAACATTGTGTTTCCCAAAAAGCCCATTTGAAGAAGAGTATATGACTAGTGCAGGGTCAAATAGAGGCCAAAAGAGCCTCTTCCCTGTCGCCCAGCTCATTGTTCGAAAACACGGAGGGAAGTTCCTCCACCTAATATCAGATACAGAACGTAAAAGGATCCCATTCCGTCTGTTCTTTACGTCTTCTCAGAAGAACAGAAATGTTACCGATTTTAGGGACGCTGGCATCTCCTTCTAGTGGTCTTTTCTAGGTTCTTCTTGTCCTGAATAAAGAATTGGTCAAGACG
Source organism: Thryonomys swinderianus (assembly GCA_004025085.1). Classification (NCBI taxonomy): domain Eukaryota; kingdom Metazoa; phylum Chordata; class Mammalia; order Rodentia; family Thryonomyidae; genus Thryonomys; species Thryonomys swinderianus. Next base: position 4,909 of record PVIC010046050.1, read on the forward strand.
AGTTTAAAAGGGAGCCTAGCTTTTATGTTTAAAAGTAGGAAAAGAGGGCCGGAGATTTAGCTCAGTGGTTCCGGCACCTGCCTCACAAGCACAAGGCCCTGAGTTCGATCCTGGTAACCACATACAATGCTGGGTGTGGTGACTCACGCCCACCAGCCATCAGTACCACACAGCACAGTGTTGGGCGTGGTGGCTCACGCCTGTCATCCCAGCACTCGGGAGGCAGAGGCAGGAAGATTGCTGAGTTTGAGGCTTGCTTGGGCTACATAGTGAGCTCAGGGCCAGCCCGAACTACAAAGCGAGACCCTGTCTCAAAAAAAAAAAGTAGGAAAAGAAATATGCTCTGCAAAGCAAGTCTGGATCGCATAAAAGAGACAGTGACGTAGGCTCTACAGAGCGGTGGTGAGCCTATGGCACGCGTGCCACCGCAGGCGCACAGAGCCCTCTGCCAGCACATACGCCGAGGCAGCAGAACTGCAGCCAGAGTGTCCAGCCCAAGCGCTGCGGCTCCGAGGTGGACGCAGCCAGTGCAGGAGATGGGACCTGCCCGGGAGTTTCAGAGGCAAAGTGTGTGGCTTCCTTCCAACACCAGTGGGCCAGCAGGGCTCTCCGCAAAGACGCTGGTCCTCAGCTCGCCTGAAGCCAGGCTTTTATACTTCATTACAGAGCATTCTTTTTGTTTGTTTGTTGTTTTGAGATATAGTCTCGCTTTGTAGTTCAGGCCGGCCCTGAGCTCACTATGTAGCCCAGGCAAGCCTCGCACTCAGCAGTCCTCCTGCCTCTGCCTCCCGAGTGCTGGGATGACAGCTGTGAGCCACTACGCTTGGCACTGTGGTCTGTGGTACCGGGGATCAAACTCGGGACCTTGAGCTTGCCAGGCAGGTGCTGGAACCACTGAGCTAAATCCCTGGCCCTCATTTACAAACCTTAAAGGAAGGTAAAGATGGAGGAAGAAGTGAAGGAGGTTAGGAGAAAAGAAGTAAAAAGAATTATGATATATTATGTGTATCACCAACTCCTCATAATAAATGTAATCACTATGCATGGCAAACATGCACTAATATAATTTTTTTGAAGGAACAAACAATATAAAATTTTTTAAAAAATAAAAGAAATGGTGGAAGTTTTCTCATAAGCTTACAAAGAGCTAAAATTCTAATGAATAATCCTACATACTAGAAATAGTGTGTGGGTCTTGCCATTTAAAACACGGTCTGATCTAGAGTCTTTGCCCAAATAGGCCTTTTTTAATTATATAACTGAGATGTTCTTGCACATTGAGTAATGAGTCTATTTGTGCTCACTAACAATGTTCCTCAAATTTGTAAGAGATTTAAAGCTCCTGGATCTGAAGTCTTAGGACAGAATTTTGAAAGTGACCATCTAGAATGGTTTCTCTTTCCTGCACTGACACAGCTAAGCAGAGGGTGAGGAAACTCAGCAGGGGCTGAGTTCAAAGAAACGTGTTTCAAGGAAGACAGTGCCTACGTACTTTCCTTGAAATCCAGCCCAGATGTAGGGAAAAACTGCCAACTAACTTATGATGTTCAACCTGAGTCTCTTTCCTAGAAGGAAAAAGTCCGTATCTTTTATTAGTGCTTATCCCTGTCTTAGCTTTTGATCCTCCTGTGTTTACTTTGCTAAGATTAACTAGCTGGACCCTTGAATTAACTTTTAACTCAGTTTGTGTTAATTCCTTTTTATCCTGCCAACTCTGTCTCAGGCTGCCCTTTTCCTGAATGCCTACCTGGGATCTATTACATTATGCTATACTGGTGCCCCCCAAACTTAAAGTGTTCCTCATTGTATTATAACAATAAAAGAATTAAGTTTGGCCATTAGTCACCTAAAAAGTACATCTCTAAACAAGAACATTCTACTCAAGGGGACTCTGACAAATACTTTTAGAAAATAACTTTCTAGCAAAAATAGATCTGTTGATTACATTCTGTGTATTTTCTTCATGCTAATTGCATTTTCCTTGCAAGACTCTGTAGGCAGTTAATATTCTGCAGCAATGAGACTTGCAGCAAACATCCTAGGCCATTTAATATGACGGCCATTACCTGTCACAGTGACCAGCTCGCTCTTGGGCTGTGGTCTGGGTGCTTGTTTTTTGGGCAGTGAAGACTGAAGCTAATAGAACAGCAAGCAGCAAGAGCCAAATGCCTGTTCGTCAGAACCAATGAGCGGAAAAGCTCTCCGCTCACTGGGGAGGGGTTGTATAAGGCAGAGGCTATGGAAGCTTAACTCCAGAGGCCTTTTATACAGAAGTCAGGGATGCTCCTGGGAGCAGGCAGACCCTCGCTGTCTAGAAAGTAAGTTCCTTCGCCTTTCACTTGTTTCAAGGTTTCTATTATTTGTTTAGGAACCTATTCTTTGTCCTCCGCATCCCATTAGGCCCTAATAATCAGTTTGCTTCAGTTAGCTCCTGCGGCCCTTTGGTATGTTAACTCACCCAGACCTAGACTTTCAGCTCACTTCAGGTTAACTATTTAGGATCTGTGTCCTCTCACTAACTTGTTCTTTCTTTCTTTCTTTTTTTTTTTTTTTTTTTGAGACAAGGTCTTGCTTTGTAGTTCAGGCTGGCCCTGAGCTCACTGTGGAGCCCAGGCAAGCCGCTGCGAACTCAGCAATCCTCCTGTCTCTGCCTCCCGTGTGCTGGGATGACAGGCGTGAGCCACCATGTCCGGCATTGTGGTATGTGGTATTGATGGCTGGTGGGCGTGAGTCTCCACGCCCAGCATTGTATGTGGTTACCGGGATCGAACTCAGGACCTTGCACTTGCGAGGCAGGCGCCAGAACCACTGAGCTAAATCTCCGGCCCTAACTTGTTCTTTCTTTAGGCTTCATTACAAGCTACATAGATCCACACTCTCGGGTTCATTTGCTCACTGCTAACAGATCCAGAAGAGGTCATTTATTTTGGCGAAAAGGAAAAAGATTTTATTCCTGGCTACCTCTGAAGGGATGGAGAAATCTTGTTTACCTAAAATCACCACCTGACCATGTCCAGGGGTGCAAAGGTCTTTCACGGTAAGAAACCGAAGAGACGGGAAGTATAATGAAACAACAGAGATCTCCGGGATTGCTTTCTCACGCTCACCTCTCTCCTGCGGAAAGGAAGAGGAACTTAGACCTCGGGCCAGCATCTGTGAGGTCTGGTATGTCATCTGGGTGAGGATAGGAGGAAACGTTGCTCAGCAGGAAGAAGGTGGGAGAGGCAGCTTGTCTCTTGAAGAAGTTCTTAATTTCTAAAAGAAAATCATCTAACTTCTGAACTTCCATTATTTCCATGCTGGCTTTGCAACAGAAGATGAAAGGAAGCTACTGTCACTCGTAGCCTATTAGATGTCTCATACTCCGAAGCCATGTGCTCTAAAAGTGAAGAATGAATTCTCGAACAATGGAGGTTAAGAGTAGAAAAGTATTTATTGAGAGGATAGCTCCTGAGAGGGAGGAGGGAACCCAAAGGGGTAGCCAGGGACCCCGTTTTACAGGGAAATTTTATAGAGTAAAGCCCGTGTGGGTACAATGTGGGTTACAGCTGTGACTGACCAATAAGGTAAAAGCGGAGTTGCATAGGTAATAGTGATTCACGGAGGAAACAAGTCACGTATCAAGGGTGCATGAAAGAACAAAGACTTTTTCTTTTGAGACGGGGTCTTGCTTTGTAGTTCAGGCTGGCCCTGAGCTAGCTCACTATGGAGCCCAGGCAAGCCTCGAACTCACAGCAATCCTCCTGCCTCTGCCTCCCGAGTGCTGGGATGACAGGTGTGAGCCATCACACCCAGCTGGAATTCTACTTTTATTTAATAGAGGTTTTACTAGTGCCTGGAGAGTGGTTTAAGTGCCATTTTTGGAAAACATTTGATTATTTTCAGGATCATTAAGGGTGGAATGTATAGACCACTCGTAATGGTGGGTTAACCTAGGGACCAATGAACTTTTTCATGTCTCATCAGTGTCATCTTGTATCTTATTCCAACTGTCTCCTTGAAGGGGGGATACCCACTGAGGAAGTCCTGCTGTGCTTGACAAGGCAGGGAGAAGGCCACACACCCTATAAGATGTTTGCTGTAATAACTCTGCATTTTCCTGTGGCCCTACTAGAAAGGAAGTGCACTCTCCTTTAAGTGATAAAGTAATTAGTAAAAGGACTAAGAGTAACATCTCAGGTTACTTAGCTAAAGCCTTTGCTTTTATTTTAAACAGGCATTTTTGTTTGTTTGTTTGTTTGTGTTTGTTTTTGAGACAGCATCTTGTAGTTTAGGCTGGCCCTGAGCTCACTAAACTGCCCAGGCAAGCCTTAAACTCAGCAATCCTCCTGCCTCTGCTTTTGAGTGCTGGGATGACAGGCGTGAGCCACCACACCCGGTATTGTTGTCTGTGGTCCCTGGATTGCACCAGGGACCTTGCGCTTGCTAGGCAGGCAATGGAACCACTGAGCCCAATCTCCAGCCCTTGAACAGGAATTGTATGAGCTGATAGGAGTATGCGGATGGCTGTTTACATTCAACAACAGTCTCTGGCTCCAAGGCTCGGGTCAGGGGTGATGTGTCCAGGAGTTTAGGCCCGAGACCTTGTCAGCCGATGGAGTCGACAGGATCAAGGTGTATGGTCCTTCTCAAGCAGGTCTGAGAGAAGGAGACGCCGAGGGAAGCCACTGTCAGTATCTGTGGCAGGCCGTAAAGACCGCCCCCCAAGATGGCGGCTGGCAGCAAGCCAGAAACCTCTGTTTGACACAAACAAACTAACTGCAGACCTTATATGGTAATATCCGTGGGCGGTGGAGGGCCTCGAGAGGAGAAGGTATATAAGCACCCAAGACCGGAAGTGGGGAGAGAATAAAGATCAAGCTTGCCCTCTGAGTGTTGTGTCTCTGTCTGCGGGATGGGCGAGGGTCGCGAGAAGTATTAAATCTCCGGGTTGGAGTATGGGGTTTCTTCTTTCTCTAGGCTGAGCTTCTGCTGCTTGTTGAAAAGTCTGCTGGAATTTAGCCAGGAGGTGACATCTTTTAGTGGAGCAACTGTTTTTCTATCAAAGAGAAAATCATCTGTGAAAAAAGGATGTTCATAAAGCATTTTAAATGGACTGAGGCCTAGAAGTTGAGGTATATCTCTTAGTTTGATAAGAGCTAAAGGTAGTAGTGAAGCCACTGTAGCTGGGTCTCCTGAGCCATTTTATGAAGATGACTCTAGGATCTCCTTCATTTTTTCTACTTTTCTCAGTAATTGTGGCCTCTGGGAATCACAAAGGTGACAGACAATACCCAGTGCTGAGAGACCCTGGGTGGCTGATGTTTTGAAAGAGGGCAGCTACCACCGTATGAGCTCTTAGGAAGTCTAATGCAGGGATGACTTCTGAGATCAAAACCTTTACTACCTCTTGCGCCTTTTCTCTTCTATGAAGAAAATCCTCAGCCCAGTTCCTAAAGTATCTACCCAGATCCATAGGTACGGATGAGTCTTTTACTCTTCGGTGTATGAGTAAAATCAAGTGGCCCATTTTCTCCAGGATATTTACCATGTCTCTGTATACCTGGAGAATCCAAAATTTCATTAAGAGGACTGCTTTTTGGCAGAGCCCACACATCTTAACTATCTGTTGTATTTTCAGAGAAAGTTCCTTGGCTATGATTAACTTTTCCTTTTTTCTTTTTTCTTTTTTTTTTTTTGAGACAGGGTCTCACTTTGTAGTTCAGGCTGGCCCTGAGCTCACTATGTAGCCCAGGCTGACCTCGAGCTCAGCAATCCTCCTGCCTCTGCCTCCCAAGTGCTGGGATGACAGGCTTGAGCCACCAAGCCCATCATTTGTGGTGTGTGGTACTGATTGCCGGTGGGCGTGAGCCACCACGCCCAGTCTTGCTATATGTGGTTATCAGGGACCTTGTGCTTGCTATGCAGGCGCTGGAACCATTGAGCTAAATATCCAGCCCAGCTATGAATAACTTTGAGACCATCTGCTTTGTCTTACCTCTTCCCTAGGAAAAGATTTGCTATCAAGGCGTAATAATCTTCCATTGACTAACATCAGAAAGGAGCAATTTACTGTCATCTGATTATAAGCATCCTGATGGAAGGAAATGACATCCATGGGAAAGAGCCCACTGGATTTCTGACTGAGAATATTTGGGTCACATATGGTAAAGGGACCCTTCCCAGATTAGAGGGGCTGAATAGGGGCCTGTGAGCCGGCTTTTTCCCTGTCGCATCAGCCAGTTGTTTACCTTGAGATACTTCCTCAGTTTCATTTTGGTGTCCTCTGTGTGAATTACTGCCACTTTGGAGGGCATATAGACAAATGATAAAAGTTCGTCTATCTCCCTATGATACTGTATAGGAGATCCACTGGCTGTCAGAGCATTTCTTTCTTTCCATATGGCTGCATGTGTGTGTATTACTAGGAAAGCATACTTTGAATCAGTAAAAGTACTGACGTTTTTCCTCCTTTACTGAGTAGTGAAGCCCTGGACAGAGCTATGAGTTCTGCTAGCAGGACTCATCCCAGGTATAAGTGAGGAACCCTCAGGTGTCTGGTGCAGAGTCACTGCTGTGTACCCTGCTTTTCTTGTCCTATTCTCCATGAAGGAACTGCCATCACAGAGGAGGGTCAACCCAAGGTCCGGGGGGGGGGGGTTGTGTCCCACAAGCTTTTTCTGGCTGCCTAGGTGTGGAAAATTACTTGTTTGCAGTCATGTCTTTCAGCCTCAACCTCCTCCTTTTTGGTAGAAAGATGGCAGGGTTTAAGGAGTCCTGTGTCTTTATTTGAATGACTGACCCTTCTAGAAGTAGAGCCTCACATTTAAGAAGTCAGTTGTCCCGTAACCATAGGCTCCCTTTGGAGAAAGAAGTGCTGCCACGTTGTGAGGTGAGATCTTTGCCTACCATAAGCTTGGAAGGCTCCAGGGGTAAGAGAGCTACCCCAGCCACAGCTGTAAGGCACATGGGCCAGCGCTTTGCCACACGGTCTAACGCGTGACTCAGATACCCTACAGGCCGTCAGTGCTGCACGTAAGCACTCCTAAAGTCATGCCTCACCTTCCATCAACATACAGGTTAAAACTGTATCCTGTTGACCCACTCAGGGTTGGGGCAGTTACAAGGACTTGTTTGATCTTCTGGAATGTGATAGAAGAACCAGATTCCCAGGATAAAATATGAATTTCTATCTTTTGGGCTTCTTTTATCAACTGATAGAAGGGTCTTACAAAAGTGACAAAAGCCTGCAATTCTTAATGCCAGGCGTGGTGGCTCACACCTGTCATCCCAGCACTCGGGAGGCAGAGGCAGGAGGATTGCTGAGTTCGAGGCTTGCCCGGGCTGCATAGTGAGCTTGGGGCCAGCCTGAACTACAAAGCAAGACCCGATCTCAGGAAAAAAAAAAAAAGCCTATAGTTCTTAGGAATCACCTTATCTGTTGTAGAGTCTTGGGCTGTGGGAAGGAAAGAATTACTTCAATTCTTTCTTCTCTTAGCCTTCAAGTTCCCTTAGACATGATAAGGCCCAAATACCTCACCTAAGGCTCTCTTAAATCCAACACTGAGAACCAACTGGCATCTTGCTGGATCTTGGGAAAGTGTATGGATTAGGTGCCAGTGAGTGGATTGGCAGTAGTCCTTCACTTACTGATCTAATGTCCTGTATCAACCTCCACTGTCCATTGGTTTTTGAACTCCTGTTATGTTGCATGAGCTATTATAGACTTAAGTAAACCTTGCGCTCTTAAACTGTCAGTTATAGGCAACAGTCTTCTTTTTACCTCAGACCTTAAAGGATATTTTCTCTGGTGAGGAAAAACCATCAGATCTCTGAGATATAATTGTGTCAGAGTAGCTTTTATCACTCTGACTATCCTGCATTAACTCATCCATACTTCAGGATTTATTTCTCTTTCTGCGAGGGGACCCGGGTGCATAAATATTACATCATCTAAACAAGATAACAAATCTCTCCCGAGGAGGGAATCTGGACTTTCAGGTATAATTTAAAAGGAATGGGTGAGGGCCAGGGATTTAGCTCAGTGGTTCTACACCGGCCTTGCAAGTGCAAGGTCCTGAGTTTATCTCCGGGACCAAAAAAGAAAAAAAAAGGAATGAGGTGAAGAGAAAGCCATTCCATTTACATCTTAAAGGTTGTGAGAAAGAGCGAGTTACCTCCTCCCTAATGATTCATTTTCACTGAAGTATGATGGCTGAAGGAAAAGCCAAGGTAGAAAAGACTGAGAGGCACACGCCAACGTCCAGAAATAAGCCTGTTTCTTTTCCATCTGACGTCATAATTACCCAGAGTTCCTTGGTGGAGACGACAGTTAGTCAGCAAGAAAAGGCAGTCGTGCTGGACCATCTGGTAAAAAGGGTCAAAGCCCTGGGGCCTTCACCTCAGAGAGCAGCCTGATTTCTAGTGATCCCCTTTGAAGGTAGGGTATGGGGAGAGGGGCTTCTTGTTGCAGTCCTTTGTAAGAAAGCCTGAATTTGGCAGTGGTAGCAGGTCTTAGTCATTGAATCCCTAGGTTTTAGAGTCTCCTTCTTTCTTTTTTTTTTTTTTTTTTGAGACAAGGTCTCACTTTGTAGCTTAGGCTGGCCCTAAACTCACTACACAGCCCAGGCGTGCCTCGAGCTCACAGCAATCCTCCTGCCTCTGCCTCCTGAGTGCTGGGATGACAGGCGTGAGCCACCACATCCAGCAATGTGCTATGTGGTTACATAGTTACCGGGGATCAAACTCAGGACCTTGAGCTTGCAAGGCAGACGCTGGAAGCACTGAGCTAAATCCCTGGCCCACAGAGTTATATTTCTGCATATCATAGCCAGTCCACAAGCAAGACAGGCCTGAGATGAGCCATCACCACAATGTAACTGTGAAATGATTTTTTTCCCCAAAATATTATATAGAACGTCCCTTGACAAGGAGGCAAGCATCACTGAAGTATCAAGTGAGCTATCTAGGCCCAAATCCATCTTTCGCACCTTTTTTCTAATATGTGGGGATGACTGCATAACAAACTTGTCTTTAAGCGTGATCATTTCTTCCATCAAGTCAGGAGTTAGGGATGGGTGTTTGACAAAGGCCTCTTGAGCCGATCTGAGGACGCAGAGGGACTCTTTTCCCTCCTGTCGAGTCCCTCATCATTGAAAAAAGGCTTAGTTCTCACCCTTTTGATGGCCTTGAGAATACAGAACTTCTGATGCCTTCGATGCCAATGCCCTGTGGGGTTGGCAGCCCATCAGGCCCTGTCACCTGGCATTCCCCTGACCGCCTTCTGCCCTCTAGAATGAACAAGTTAGCATTCATCCTCGAATGAAATAGTACCCGGGAATGCTGCTTGTACCACATTAGAAATTCATGTTTGATGTAAAAATAGCCTTTCATCCTTCCAGTGTAGCTGAGAGGTCTGAATCAGCACCCTGATGGCGTCAGTGTGCTTATCAAGGTCACGTGAAGACTTTCCTGGGTCCTGTCGGTCTGTTTCAGATCATGGAGAGGAAAGGGCACACAGTCGTGAGTGCGCCTGGATTCACCATTTACTTCTTGTAAGGGATATTGAGTAAAACTAGCTAAGGATGGAGACAGCACTATGAACAAAGCTTATGTACACAGGGGGCGGAGGAACGGGAAAAATGAGAATTAACTCATGTCGTGTACTGGCACAGTCCTCAGTGTTGAGTGCGATCATAACGTGGATATAAAATGTACCGATAGGGGCCGGAGATTTAGCTCAGTGGTTCCGGCGCCTGCCTCGCAAGCACAAGGTCCTGAGTTCGATCCCCGGTAACCACATAGAATGCTGGGCGTGGAGACTCACGCCCACCAGCGACCAATACCACATACCACAGTGCCGGGCGTGGTGGCTCATGCCTGCCATCCCAGCACTCGGGAGGCAGAGGCAGGAGGATTGCTGAGTTCCAGGCTTGCCTGGGCTCCATAGTGAGCTCAGGGCCAGCCTGAACTACAAAGC
>PVIC010046051.1:0-14366 GCA_004025085.1 Thryonomys swinderianus
TGTACCAATAAAATATAAAAAGAATAAAAAAGAACCCGCAGCTCTCTAAGCATCCCTTCCGCCAGCAAGAAGGCACTGTAGTAGAACTCTTGCACATGTCGTATACACTTAGCACCAAGTCCTTATAAAGGCTCCTGTAACATTTCTTGCATAGGCTTCTTCCTTCCCGTTTTCATGGTAAGTTCCTTAAAATCTTCCTACCTTTTGAGTGGCCCTTGTAAAATCCCCTTTTTGCTATTTTCTTCTACCTTTATTAATAACAGAAGAGCTTGTCTTAAGATTTTGTGATAAATGTATTACCTCATCCAACAAGAAGGTCAGAGGTGAGAAAGCCCGAGTTGTTCCCCCTAGTGCTCCCATTCCCTATAGTGGTCCTGGCACTATCTCTTGTGTGCTGGGGTTGCAGCCATGGTGGTATAACATGGCTGTAGCAATTCTGGGCCTCACAATCTGAAAGAACAGTATAGAGACAAAAAGAAACTTGCCCTTTCTGTGCTTCTCTTTTATGAGAAAGGAACTCCTTTCTAGATCTTTCCTTCAAGCAGACTGTCTGATATCTGCTTGGTTAGAATGAGAGTGCAAACTCATACCTGAGTCAGTACAAGGAAATATGAACAGAACTACCCTAGAGGCTGAGATTAGCCAGAACTTTCTCTGGGGTGCATAGACTTACTTTGTTGTAACCATGTGGTTGAATGAATTAATACAGAGTAAAACTGGAATCCTATAAATTAAGGTACAGTGAAGAATAGATGGTGTATGTTGGCAAATAATGGGACATGTAACACTTTGGATGCCTGGTTGAAAATCAGTAAAAAAGGAAAAATATTTTAGTCTGAAGTTACTATGGCTAGAGATTCCTCTGACCCAAACCTTCAATGTTCCAATGTTGCTTTGCTTCCCAAACAATGCAAATTTCTACTAGTCTACTTGTTCCACAGTATAGTGTTACATGTCTCTCTAGATTCATCTCCCATTTTTGCCCCTTCTCAGCTTCCCAGCCCTGGAGTAGGCATTCTCTTTTTGCATCCCCTGCCCCTTCCTCTGAGAAGCAGCCTTGTTCTTCTTTTCCAAGTCCCGCTTTACCACACCACTATAGCATCCTCTGAATGCCCCTCACATTAGCTGTGCCCGACATTTTCTTTCAATTTTTTTTTTTTGAGACAGGATCTCACTTTATAGTTCAGGCTGGCCCAGAGCTCACTATGTAGCTCAGGCAAGCCTCGAACTCAGCAGTCTTTCTGCCTCTGCCTCCCGAGTGCTGGGATGACAGGCTTGAACCATCAAGCCCGACATTTCCTTTCAATTTTTAAAGTACCTTCTCATTCATTTCATAAAATACCAATCAACTTCAGGTATTTGTATATTTTTCCTTCATATTCTATACTACAAATTTGACATAGTCATTAGCCACCCTTTCTACCAATTTTCCTGCTCTTGTGGACGTATCTATCTTTTTATTATAAGTTTTAACATACCCTGAATCATTGATTTGGGAGAACATTGTCAAGAGAAATGGGCTGGAACTGTAGCTTATGTGGCATGCATAACATCCTAGGTTCATTGCCCAACAGCATTAAAAAAAAATCTCATGTAAATGTCACATGAAGAAGCTTCCTTGTAGGGAACACAAAGACAGTGTTTTTTTTAATTTAAAACCACAACTTGCAGATGATGAATTTTTTCACACTTGCTTTTTATATTTAAAATGATGTTGCCTAGAAAAAGAAAAAGATGTTGCCTTTCTTTTTTCGTTTTTCTTTGTGTGTGTGTGTGTGTGTGTGTGTTTTGATGAGGATTGAACCAAGTGTGCTGTATCATTGAGTTACCTTCACAGCTCTTTTTACTTTTTATTTTGAGATAGGGTCTCACTAAATGGCAAAGGACGGCCTCAAACTTGCAACCCCTGCTTCAGCCTCCTGAGTAGCTAGGGAATCCTGGCCTGTGCTCTCGTGTCTGGCACTTGTATTGTCTCTAAATCACTACAGATTAATATCATTAGCAGCCATGTAACTGTTTATCTCTCTTCCCTCACAGTTCTTATCGACTCCATTTACAAAGTCACTGAGGGCCGGCAGTCTGAGATCTTCCACAGACAAGCTGAGGGGAACTTTGATCCCAGCTGCTGCTTCACCATCTACCATGGCAACCACATGGAGTCCCTGGACCTCATCACCTCCAACCCTGAGGAGGCGCGCACCTGGATCACAGGCCTCAAGTACCTGATGGCTGGCATCAGCGATGAGGATTCCCTTGCCAAAAGGCAGAGGACTCATGACCAATATCCACCCAAACTTTGCTTTTGAGTTAGGGGTGTGTGTGTGTACAGGCATGCCTGTGTGAGTGAAGTGAGATTATATGTTTTTTTCTAAGGTTTAAAGCCACTCTCCTTCTGGTCTCTTTCTTTATCCTAGGTACCCATCTCTACCCTACCCACTCTCACTCCCTGAAAACAAATGTTCTTATCACCGGAACCACTGAGACTTATGACTGTATGAACCTGCCAGCAGAATTCTTCTTATGAGACTGAATTTAGCTCCACGGTCTGAGAAATCTCTAATTAAACATTACTGCCTTTTTAAATCAGAGGAATATTCATTAACAGTAACAGAGAAAACACTGATTTGAATTAAAGAAAGTCCTATTTTGTCATAATCAGTTTAGTTTGACAAATACTGTTTGACTTTCAGTTATATACCCAGCCTTAAGCTCCTTCCTGCTTTGCTTCCCTAACCTAGTTTGGAAACTAAATTGATAGATAGTCATGAGGAAGTTATTCCCCACTTACTAACATTTATCCTTCCAAACTACTTGAGAAATGAGAGCCTGAGTCAGATGCTCAATGAGACCCATTCTTTTTTTTTTTTTGGAGACAGGGTCTCGCTTTGTAGTTCAGGCTGGCCCTGAGCTCACTATGTAGCCCAGGCAAGCCTCAAACTCAGCAATCCTCCTGTCTCTGCCTCCCGAGTGCTGGGATTACAGGCATGAGCCACCACGCCTGGCACTATGGTATGTGGTATTGATGGCTGGTGGGCGTGAATCACCACTCCCAGCATTGTTGTATGTGGTTACTGGGGATCGAACTCAGGACCTTGCGCTTGCAAGGCAGGCGCCAGAACCACTGAGCTAAATCTCTGGCCCATGAGACCCATTCTTGTAGCCTTGCAGTGCTGCAGAGATGCATGACGAACACTCACAATCTGAGGCGGCCCTCCCGCTGGGATAGAGCTGGGGATGGGCATGGCCTTCCTGGCCTCCATGTCCTTGTCTGGACTGTGAGGGTTTCAGCCAGTTGACTGATTTCTTCTGTTTTCTTCCTTATTCTGAAAAAGTTACTTTCCTTGAAAGACACGTGACTTCTGTCTGTGTGGGGAAGAGTGCTGTCTCCTTGGTGACCTTGGCACATAGGCCCCCCATTTCTCAGGAGAGGTGATACATTTGGAGTGCTACCTGTGACCCCTTTTCTGAGGGTGCTGCTGGGACAGAGGGACCACTGAGCCACAGAAGGGTCTTGGCAGGGTGAGGGCCAAGTTGATGAGCTGTGATATTTTCATCAGTGTCACAGCATGCAGACAAATGCAAGTGGGATTCATGAGTGAACAAAACACATATGCAGGAACTAGCTTTCTGGGGTTCAGTCTGTTAGTCTGATTTTTTTTAACTCTTTAACATTTTGGAAAAAAAAACAAGTAAAATCCCTAAGCTGTAGGAGTGGTGTCTCACAACAGCAGAGCCATATTAAAGGTACTTTAAATTACAAATCTATTATCTAATAAATGAGAGATCTTATACAGGACAGTTTCAGAACTGGCCATTCTAGTGGGCTTGCTCCTGCAGCACAGAGCCCCTGGTCAAAGATAGCTGGATTTTCCTCAGGCAGCAGTGCCAGTCAAAGGTAGCAAAGCTTCTTCTCCCAAAGCTTTTTTATAAAAGTGAAGAAAAACCTCCAGAGCCCCCAAAGATGACCTTTCATCTTGGCCAGAATTATTCATCAAGGCCATTCCCAAACTGATTTTAGCAAGAGAAATTACTTGCTATAGTACAGTTTGGCTTCTGTTTTGTTTCTTTTTTTAGATGGAAGACTTAGAAGAACCCTTATTTATGTGAGCTCTATTTGTCAATATTTGTCATGTTAGAGATTAAATCAGAATTTCCAAGTTATATTTTATGAAAATAACTCTACCTAAAACAAATTAGAAGTCATCACTTCAGGGTTTTGCAAGTATCTTTAATGATCAATTTAATATGTAGAACATATATTCTCATATCTACTTCTGTGTTCAGTCTGTTGTGATATGTTGTTTTAGGTTGAAATCCAACTTCACACAATCCAACTTCACACAAATAGAAATTGGGAGGTTCATTGTTACAGGGATGCCCCTAGGACTTTGAGGGTGCTTTTACTAAGGCCCCCTGCACTGTACTCTCACCATTAGAGCACAGGGCTCTAGGGTACCTAAATAAGACCAAAGTTCTTTCTTCAGTAAGTCAGGAATGCAATAGTTATAGGTCAGGCAATCAGCTCCAGGAACTACTATCCTAGTCCAGTTATGTTTTATATCTAGATTTTCCCCCAAAGCCTCATGCATTCATAATGCGTTCATAGATTGGGCTTTTGGAAGGGGATTGCATCATGGCAGTATGATGCTCATCAGTGGATTATTACACAGATGAGTTGATAGCTAAATGTTGCAAGGTAAAGCCTAGTTGGGAGTGTGATCTGGAAGGGCTTATCTCCCACCTACATCACTTTATCTTTCTCTGTTTCCTGTGAGCCATGCCATGAGCTGTTTCTCATCTGGTGTGTTCTGTAGCCACAGACTTGGCCTCAGAGCCAGTTGACTGTGGATCGAAACCTCCTCCAACTGTGAGCCAAAATGAACCCTTCCTTCATGAAGTTATAAGTATCTGGTGTTTTGTTCCAGTAATGAGAAAGTAACTAAGACAGTAGGACACATTCATATATTCCAGAGCCTTTAGTCACTCACAAATGTTTCTATTATAATTCTTGGAACAGACTAGTAGGAGATGAGCATAAATTGTGGAAGCCTTTTGCTTTATTTGTCAGTGCTTTCCCTAAACCCAATTTATTTGTCCATGTTTACTGACTGGCATCTGAAAGTATTCACATTTGATTTCACCAGCTGGTCAGCTGAGGGATTTAATATTCTAAAAATATGTTATCTGGAAAGCAAACACACTCAAGAACTGCACAGAGGAAAGCTTTCATAGGAAACTGAGAAGCAATTGATGTTTGTCAGTGGGGGAGATATTAAGGATGGCAAAGAAAAAGCTGGAGTAAAAATATAGGGAAAGTTCTATTGAGGTGGAATCATTCTCATACTAATTTGTCCAAGTGTGATAAGGTTTTAAATAACATCCTTGATTGGACATACATTTAATTACCTTAATTGAGAACAGATATGGGATGTTCATGCTTGAACTTCACTTACAGCTGAAAATTTCAACTGTGAATAAATAGTGAGAATAATCAGTCTTAAATGGCTGAGAACAAAAATCCACCCAGCCCAAAGTGTGACTCAAGGTATTTTTGCAGTATGGGCATACTAAGTGATGCTGCGTGTTACCCTTAAGGCCTCAGACCCTGGGGCCATTCTGCCTGGGGTCTAGCCCAACCATGCCACATGCTGGTGAATTACATTCTTGCCTCAGAGTCCTTATCTGTGACATGGCTCTGATGATAGCGCCTTCCCTGTGGAGGTGTGTGGAGAGCACATGGACTAATGGAAATAACGTCCTTAGACTGCTTCTCCAAACTTAGTAGGCATGTTATGAATGAAATTGTTATTGCTGGAAAGGTATGGATGGCAAATGTTTTGCTCTACTTAAAGTCCAAAATCTTAGTAACCCCATTCTACATATTAAATTGATCATTGAAGATACTTGCAAAATGAGTATGCTGGTATTCAGCCTCAACATTTTCCTTCATTACCGCATCCCTGTCTAGTTGTCCCTGCCTTAACTCATGATACAGCAAGGAAAGCGGTGCACATTGTAAGTTAGAGCCTTATTTCTCTGCCTCTCACTGCAGGGTGAATCTGGCTCACTACCTATTTTTGTCTGGGCTCCTGAATTAAAACTATGTTTTAAATAGTAGAAGAACCAAAAGAAGAATAATATTTTATGATATGTGGAAATTATTTAAAATTCAAACTCCCATGTACATAGGTAAAGTTTAATTAGAACAGAACCATGCTCATTCATATGTATATTGTTTATAGAGCTATTTTCATGTAATAGTGGCAGAAAGGAGAACTAATGGTCTGCACAATCTGAAATATTTATCAGTAGGCCTTTACAAAAAAAGTTTATCCCCTCTTGTACTAAATAATGCCACTCAATTCTTTTTGTTTTGTTTTATTTTATTTTATTTTATTTTTGTTGCTAGGGATTGAATCTAGGGTTTCCTGTATACTAGGGAAGTGCTCTACCACCATGCCATATAACCAATCCTTTAATTTTTTAAGAATTTTGAGATATTGTCTTGCTGAATTGCCCAAGGTGGCCTCAGGCTTGCAAAGCTATTGCTCCAGCCTCCCAACCACTTAGGATTACAGGTGTGTACACTACTCCTGGCTGCATGCTCTTCTTTTATTTTCCTATAGTCTTCATATAGAAAACACCAAGCCATTGCTTTTCATTCAGTTTTACACCCCTAGTTTTTCTCTACAGAATGACTGTTTGTCCTTTTAAAGTTATCTTGTGCATAGTTATGAATCATTTATTCAGGGTTTTTCTAGGTACCTATATCTTAATTATGAAAATATAAAAATACTTTCACTTTCAGTTGTATACATGTAGCCCGTATTCACCAAGTCATTTGTTGCAGCCAGCTCATGGACAGGTGCTAAAGGCTTTGCAGCACAGATCTGTCCTAAAGAGGTTGTGTCTGGCTCTTGGGTGGCTAATCACCATGAGTTCAAGGCTATTCTAGGGTATGTAGTGAGTTCAAGACTAACTGTGAGAGACCTATCTCTAACAGTGAGAGACCTGTCTCAAAAATGAGGCTGTGTCTGAAGAATATACTTTGACTTAGGGTTTGGCTCTTCTGCTTCTTCTCTGCAGAAGTCCATGAGAAACTTTGGTGAGGAGTGGTAGAACAAAAAGATGCCATGATTGGGCTGATTTCACCACTTCTTTGTACTCTGGCTAAACACCATCTTGTGGCACATGGCAGTGTCCACAGTCAAAAGAAGCATAGCTCACAGAGTGGGCACTATGTACCCAGAAAACACAAAAGGTGAGATTCAGGATCTTGTTAGTAATTAGGTCTAACTATTCACCATTTGATTCTTCAATTCTTCTTCTATGTTTGAGTCTTCCTTTAACTACCAGGTAACACGTAAAATGAGGTTTTGACTCAGATAAAGAAAAATAGAGCTTGAAAGATCTAGGGTTTTACATCTTATTTTAAAACCTTATAAGTGAATAAAATGCGAAATAAAACATTTACTGTCTGAAAATTACCTAATTCTAGCAGAAAAAAAATTTTCCTTTGTGATTGCTTTTACTTTCTAAGGCACAATCTTCTACAATCAAAATTTGAATTATAGCTGGGCGTGGTGGCTCACGCCTGCAATCCCAGCACTCGGGAGGCAGAGACAGGATGATTGCTGAGTTCAAGGCTTGCCTAGGCTACATAGTGAGCTCAGGGCCAGCCTGAACTATAAAGTGAGATCCTGTGTCAAAAAAAAATTGAATTACATGAGAAATGTAAATATTCTGGAAGTTAAGATGAAAATCTTTCCATCACTGTCAGTCAGCTTGATAGGCAAATATCCACTGTTCTTCAATGTTTCTTGGTTTCTAAACCCATGCCTTTGCCTTAGAGTCTCTGGTTCTTTTTCACCACCTCCATTCTTTTCCTTTAAGTTGCCCTTTTAAACTTTGAGGCTCATTTTGGCATTCTTAGCATGCGCACTATTCCTGCCCTTTATAACTCACCCTTCAACAACTATGAGTCATCCAATAAAAAAATCCTCTACTTTTAAAAGTTAGTTAGAAATTTTCAGCTCATCCATTTATTTTGCTTTTCAAGTATGTAAAATAATCCCAGGCTCATTCCACAGAGGGTCTTTTTAAATCTCAGTTGACATGACATACCCTCTTTACATCAAAACTAAGAGTCATTTGCTCAGTCACCTTGTCTCATTCCTGAGCTTTGAGGACAACACTTGTATATTAGGATTGTATTCCCTATTATGGACTGTGGTTAGAAGTTTGGACTTAGGAGGTGACAATGTCAGTGCTGGAAATGAGAAGAGGAAGTACAGAAAGAAGTCTTGTGAAGAGGACATTAGGATATTAGATTGGACTGAGAAGTCTTGGGATGGGATTCTCTTATTCATCCCAACTACATTTTTTCTTTTAGTTTTACATCCTCATCCGAACAATGATAAGATTGAACTAGATGGCCTAATTTTTAAAATATTGTAGTGGGTCTCAGAAAGTTAGTTGAAATTCAATGCCAGAAATATTATGAAGGTTAAAAAAAAGATACTAGATGAGAGAGCATAGGAGAAAGTAAGGGCTAAATTTGTTGTATTTGAGTTTCATCATAAAGGAATCACTGAACCATGTATTTGAGAGCTAATGTTTCTGCTACATGCCATTTCTGTTCCTCATAAATGGAGAACTCTGAACTTTATGCATGTGACATTTTATAGTTTATATCTAGATTCCCTCAAGGTCTTGTGGGCTCATAGGTAAGGCTTTCCAGAGGTGACTGAATCATGGAGATATGATGTGATTTTAGCTGTTTTTTTCCTGAGATGAAGCCTGGTTGTAGGAGGTGGATTACTGCTTGTGTGGCTTGGACGGTTTCATCTCCCTCAGCCTCCCTTGATTTCCCTCCCTGGTTTCTGCTGCCATGCCCTGAGTTGGTTCTCTTTTGCCATGTCCCTCTGCCTGCCACCCTGTCTCGGAACCAGCTGGCCACAGACTGGAACTTCTGAAACTGTGGGCCAAAATAATCATTTCCTCAGAGCTGCAGGTGTCTAGCATTGAGTCTCAGTGACAAGAGAAGAAATGAAGAGAGGGTACAAGATTTGTGTTCGGAGCATGACAGCATAAATGAGAAATTCTGGTTAAGAAATGAATGAAAAAACATGATAAGAAAGTCATATGGAAATATTTTTAGTTTATGGCATTTACAAAAGGAGATGTGAATTACGGTATTGTCTTCTTGAAGCAGAATCAGAACTATGAGTATAGTTTTTCCTGCACAATTGATGAGATATATTGTTTTTGCTGTAATAGACCTTTTAATTTGGATGTGAATGGATAAGAATATTAGAATTAAAGAAGCTCTCACAGCAGTCTGCGTTGACCTTTACTTTACGTTAGTGGCATGCTCTCCTCCTTGTCCCTGGCCTTACAGCTCACCAGAGCCTGTGGATGGGAGGTTTTTCTCTGAAAATGTCCTTTCTAGTTGCATGTTACTGATGATTGTCCCTGTGAGTGTTTTGTGCAATGACAGTTTTTATTTGATGAAAACATGAATGTTTTCTTTAACCTTTCTGCACATGGGTGAAACAGACCTTTGAGGAGGCTGATAAGAATGGCGATGGTTTATTGAATATTGAAGAGATACACCAATTGATGCATAAACTAAATGTCAATCTGCCTCGAAGAAAAGTAAGGCAAATGTTTCAGGTATGTTTTCACAATTCCATTTGGCTTCATGTAAAATGCACAAAGATTACTGAGGTACTTAGGCTATTTTTTGTTTTTGTTGTTGTAAGCTAATATTACTTGCTCTGTACTATTTTATTCTTCTTTGGAGAAGAGAGGCATTTTATTTTATCAAAGAAAAAATTCATAGATTAAATATGCACTCATAATTTTACTCTCTCAAATGCTCTATTTATTTATTTATTTATTTATTTATTTGGTGGTGGTGGTGCCAGGGATTGAACTCAGGCTCTTGTCCCTGCAAGGCAGGCTCAGTGCCAGTTGAGCTACATCAAATGCTTTTTTGGTTGCTGTGTTCAGAGGGTAATTATAAGCACTTCAACTGATACTCCAATAGCAAACTAGACTCAGCCAACACTTTGGAGATGACAAAAATATCTCATCTGCTTACCTTACAGGGCTGGTGTGAGGATTAGAATAAAACCAAGAAACTAGGGAGGGAGAAAGCACTTGTCTCAGGCCTCAAGAGCTCTCTTGTTTCTGATGAGTTTAAGCATTGAAATCCATGAAACTTGGGAGTGCTAAGCACTCCTACTGTTCAGTGAGCTCACAAAAAATTCATTCACTGCCTTGTTATGATGGACAAGTTCCTGTTGGTATGCCACTGATTCAATTCATCTGGATGAACTTATTTGGCATCTCTCTGAGACTGTATTTAGTCCTTAGTGTAGTTAGCAGTGAGCTCTGTTATGTCAGGGTAATAATAATGCTAGACTTTTCCTGATGAACTAAAATATTAATTTGCAAGAGGCAATTATTTGGAGATAAATCATAAGTATAGTCTATGATTTGCAATGATTTTCTATTAACTGATGAGGTAGGTAACATTTTGTGCAAGTAAAAATTAAGAGGGAAAAAATGTTACCTTGTGTTTGATATTGCTATTGATTTCTAGCCACTTGTTCTTACAATGGGTGAAGTTAGAAATAATAAGGAGTAGGAGGTGCAGCAGTGAATGGAAGACAGTCTGGCATCCTCCCAAGATACCTTGCTGTGGTCATGTGTGAGGAAAGCTGGAGACAGCGCATATTGTGGGGAACTTGGTCCCACTGCACTGGCAGATCACATGAGGGGAAGGAGTGAGGTAGGAGGAGAGATGCACTGTGTAGGCAACACCAAAGATGGAGAGATGGTTTTTAGAAGGAAAGTGAATCGTCACAATTAGAGTGAATTGTCTGCAAACTATATGGAAAGCTTTCTGACATTCCTGGCTTTCCCTTGTGCTCTTACTCTTGCCCTGCCCAGAGCCCCACCTCTCTAACTATTCCTCTTACATGCAGGGAGCATGTCCAAGAATACTGAAGAGGGACGTGTTGACTCAATCCGAGGGGCCACACTTAAAGAGGAGGTCAAAGTCTGAACCTAAAGAAGTTATAATATGTTAGTAATTTATGACAGGAAGAAAAAGAAGTAAAAGATGTTAAACTATTTTTATTTTTATATATTTTCCCTTCAGATATTTACCTTTAATGTAGCAAAGCATTTGAGGATATCCCCATGTTCAATGTCTTCTGAGGAAAATATCGATTCTCTTTTAAATCTTAGGTTAAAAGCTTATCAAATCAGAAGAGACTGGGCAGGTGATTGTACCTGCTGTGTGTAGAGTGTCTTCATCCCAGTCTTGTAACCAGCAAAAGCTCCGGGTCGGAGTGATTGGTGATCAGAAGATTTTGGATTTCAGATTTTTTTTTTTCAATTTTGGAATACTTGTATATGTGTTATAAAATATGTTATGGTTGAGGGTCAAGTTTAAATACTAAATTAACTTATGAAGTGTTATCAAAACATACTATAAAATATGTGGTCAATGCTTAAGTAAAAGATTTATTACAGTAGAATACCTCCCTTGCTTCAAGCACACTTTTGCTATGTTTTCCCACTATCTGAAGCAGTTCTGGAAGCCCTCTTTCTAAAGTGTCATTAGGAGATGTGGCATAAAGTACATTGAATACGAGTGCTGGGTGCCATCCAATGGAAAAGCAGGTTCCTTAAAAACATTAAAGTGTTTCACCTACCTTTTTCATTGGATCTGGTACCACAGAACTTCTGACTCTTCTCAAAACTCAAAATGACCATGAAAGCTAAACATTTTGAACTCATAAAGCAACCAGGATAACACTACTAAGGATATGCATTAAGAGTTCTGTACTGTGTCAAAAAATGGGAAGAATGATGGGATAAGTGTGATTAAAGTGATTGAGGTTAAAGGTAATGGGTCTTTTACTATAATAAATTAAAAAGTGAATTAATCATTCATTTTCTTGAGCATACCTCATATGTTTCACATACATTTTTACACATAACTTGAAGGTAACTGTATTTTTTTTTTTTTTTTGAGACAGGGTCTCGCTTTGTAGTTCAGGCTGGCCCTGAGCTCGCTATGTAGCCCAGGCAAGCCTTGAACTCAGCAAGCCTCCTGTCTCTGCCTCGGAGTGCTGGGATTACAGGTGTGAGCCACCACGCCCGGCACTGTGGTATGCTGTATTGATGGCTGGTGGGTGTGAGTCACCACGCCCAGCACTGTATGTGGTTACCGGGGATCGAACCCAGGACCTTGCACTTGTGAGGCACGCACTGGAACCACTGAGCTAACCCTCCGGCCCACTTATCAGGGTTTTTATATCCATCAGTATTTGTTTTATAGTTGGGTACATTGGAATTTGGTGCATAAATATTTATGAATGCCATATCTTTCTCTTGATTTATCCCCTGTACAAGGATGTCTCCTTCTCATTGCTTCTCAGCCTTTTGGCTAAGATCAAGTGAAGGATGTCTCCTTCTTTGTCTTCCTTAATCATTTTTGGTTTGAAATATGTTTTGTCTGCAAATGAGATAACCATTCCTGATTTTGTGCAGTTTCCTGTCACATAGAGAATTGTATTCCATCCTTTTACTTTTAGTCTATGGCTTTCTTTCCAAATTAGGTGTGTTTCTTGTAGGCAGCATATTGTAGGATCTTTCTTGTTAATCCATCCTGCCAGTCTGTGCCTTTTTTTTTTTTTTTTTTTGAGACAGGGTCTCACTTTGTAGTTCAGGCTAGCCTTGAGCTCACTATGTAGCCCAGGCAAGCCTCAAACTCAGCAATCCTCCTACCTCTGCCTCCTGGGTGCTGGGATAACAGGTGTTAACCACCACGCCCAGCACTGTGGTATGTGGTATTGATTGCTGGTGGGCATGAGTCACCATGCCCAACATTGTATGTGGTTACCAGGATCGAACTCAGGACCTTGTGCTTGTGAGGCAGGCGCCGGAACCACTGAGCTAAATCTCCGGCCCCAGTCTGTGTCTTTTAATTGGTGCTTTGAGGCCATTGACATTAATGGTTATGACTGATATGGCCTGATGTAAACCTGTCAAGGTGTTTTCCTATTCTTAGCTCTTTTAATTTCTTGCTTTTCCCTTTTCCATTCAGTTTCTTGTTATGTCCATTGAGTTCACTCTGCTGGGCTTCATGAGTTTTTGAACTTCATTGTTTTTTCCGAGATATTCTTTAGGATGTTTTGGAGTGCTGGTTTTGTAATTTTGAAGTCCTTCAGGTGTTCTTTACCATGGAAGTACCCTATTTTTTCATCGATTTTGAAAGATAGTTTTGGAGGATACATCAGTCTAGATTGGAGGTTATTTTCCTCCGAGACCTGAAACACTTTACTCCAGGCTGTCCTTGCACTGAGCATTTGCGCTGAAAAATCTGCTGTGATCCTGCTGGGCTTCCCTTTACATGTGCTTTTTTCTTGTCTCTAATTGCTTTCAGTATTCTTTTTTTTGTTGGATATCTGGAACCTTGATCATTATATGCCTAGGTGTAGATTTTTTTTATATCATAGCTCTTTGGAGTGGTATATGCCTCATTTATCTGTATGTCCAATTCTTTTCCTTTTCCTGTGAAATTTTCTGCCATTACATCTGTCAACAGTTTTTTTTTTTTTTGTCTTTTGCATTGTCTCCTGCTTCTTCAGTGACTCCAATCAGTCTTGTGTTATTCTTCTTTGCATCATCTAGGAGCTGTTGGATTGATTTCTCATGGTCCCTTGCCATTTTTCATAAGCTATTTCTTTCTTGTACAATGGCTGTGAACCTGTTCTCTAGGTCTGAAATTTGGTCCTCAGCTTCATTCATCCTACTTCGCAAACCTTTGTTCTTGTTTTTGATCACCTGGAACTCTGCTTGAAGCTGTTTAAAAGGTTCCACTGCTTTTGTTATCTCAGATTCTGTGGGGTTCCTGATCTCTTCTTTAATCAAGTCTTTCACTGTGGACAGCATGTCTGTTTTCATCTCAGAGATCAGTTCTGATTTCAGTTCATTTTCTGGTTGTGTGTGTGTGTATGTGTGTTTGAGAGAGACAGACAGACAGACAGACAGACAGACAGACAGACAGACAGACAGACAGACAGGGTCTCGCTTTGTAGTTCAGTCTAGCCCTGAGCTCACTGTGTAGCCCAGGCAAGACTGGTACCAATCCTCCTGCCTCTGCCTCCCAAGTGCTGGGATTATAGGCATGAGCCACCACGCCTGGCTGATTTCCATTTTAGTAGATCTGTTTTTGTTACCAGCTCAGAAAGTCCTGGTGATTAAGCTTCATTTTGCTCCATTTCCTTTTTCCTAAATTTCCCTGTTGTGATGATCTTTGTGTCTGGGTTCTTGAATTTTTTTTC
>PVIC010046052.1:0-14386 GCA_004025085.1 Thryonomys swinderianus
AAAAAAAAAAAAAAAAAAAAAAAAAAGAGAGAGAAAGAGAAAGAGGGAGGGAGGGAAGGAAGGGGAGGAGAGAGCAAGAGAGAGAGAACAGGAAGTTACAGGTATACAGGAGCAATTTGTCCTTGGGAAATGTCAGGTTAAGAGACAATTCATTTTCCTCTGGAGTTCTACTAGGTCTGGACCCTCCGTAAACAGTTCAGTGGGTTAATCATTTGTTAGAATCCTATCAAAGTAGATCCTATGACCAAAACCCAGAGAGGCAAAGTCAACACACAAACAGTATTATTCTATTTCACCCTCTTCTTCCGAGCTTTGAAGACAGCTTAGAGACTCAATCCAACAATACTAGTATTTAAAATAATCATATTATTACCCATTCAAATGCCTACCAACAGGTGAATGGTATTTGCATATAATAACAATAGTATTTGCATATAACAAAATATTATTTAGCCTTAAAAGGGAAATTCTGGTGCTGTAACATGGATGAATTTTAAAGGTATTATACTAAGTCACAAAAACACAAATACTACATGATTCCACTTATGTGAAGGACCTACAGTAGTCAATTTCATAGAAACAGAAAGTAGAATGGTAGAATTGCAGAGGCTGAGGAAAGGAATGGAAATTATTATTTCATAGGAACAGAATCTCAGTTTTGGATGATAAAATTCTGAAAACAGATAAAAGTGATGGTCATACAATAATATAAATATCTCTTATGTCACTGAGCTACACACTTAAAAACGATTAGTCAATTTATGCTATGTATATTTTATCCCAATAAGAAAAAATCATATGGTTATCAGACATAATCATACACAGCCAGAACCCCAAGCTACTATGGAAGCTAAGGCAAGACAGTCTCAAGTTCAAGGCAGGCCTGGATAATTTAGTGAGACTTTGTCTTAAACTTTTAAAAAGTGATAGGGTTGTAACTCAGTGCTCTCAGGATTCAAACTCACATAACATATTGCTGTTATGATTCCTACTGATGAAAGTTAGGTACAATTATGTACCTATTATGTGCTGAGTTGTATGCTTTATACATACTAAGTCATTTAATCTTCAGAGAAATTCTAAAAGATGGTTATTATCACAAATATTTGCCTATCCATTTGGGAGGTTAAAAGGCTATCCAAGGTCACAGTGCCAGTGAGGACCCAGAACCAGAATTCCAAAGCTAGGACTCCCAGGATTTTTTTTTTTTTTTTAAGGTACTGGGGACTGAATGCAGGGCCTTTGCACTAAGCCACATCTCTACATGACTCCATTGTATTTTTTTAATTTTTGAAACAGGGTCTCACTAATTTGCCATGCTGGGCTAGATCTTGTGATCCTCCTGCCTCATCTTCCCAGAGTGCTGGAATTATACACAGCCCAGGGTAGGATTTCTTTCACCTGTAAAATGCTGCTGTCCACCTATAGGGGAAATTTATCTGATCCTACAAAATACTCACAAACAACACAAATCCCTGGATCCAGGAGAAAAGGTACCTGGTAGACAAACAGTGATAAAAAGAATTTTTTGGACATAGTGTATGCTCTTGCATAGTGGACCATCCTCATGCTGTAGTTTGTACCTTTTCCTACTTTTAGTTGGCCCAAACTCTGAAGAGACTGTTTCTTTTCCTATCTCTAGTAAATATTCACTACCTGTCAAAAAAAAGAACAGGAAGAATTTTCTGTTAAAAGCACAAATTATTCAATTCCACTGACAAAGCTGTTCTTCCCCTAATGATGCTTAAGACCTTTACACAACAATTATCTAGGCTTGCAAAACCTAGGAAATTAGAAGAAGCTGTAAACCCACAAAACTCAAAAATGAAATTTCACTTCACCTCCCAGGCAGTCCCTGTGTGTTGAGAATATTTTTTAAATTTCTATTTATTTACTTACTTACTTGAGACAGGATTTCACTGTGTAGTTCAGGTTGGTCTTGAACTCACTAAGTACTCCATGCTGGCCTCAAACTTATAATGATTTCCCTACCTCTCAGCCCTCCAAGTACCAGGATTATAGGAGTGTGTGACCATTCCCAGGATTCTGTGAGAATTTTTAAGAACTTCTCTAAGGCTGACTTTTAAAAAAAAAAAATCTAAAATTAAAAAATAATATGGACCGGGCCGGAGGGTTAGCTCAGTGGTTCCGGCGCCTGCCTCGCAAGCGTAAGGACCTGAGTTCGATCCCGGGTTACCACATATAATGCTGGGCGTGGTGGCTCACGCCTGTAATCCCAGCACTCGGGAGGCAGAGACAGGAGGATTGCTGAGTTCGCGGCGGCTTGCCTGGGCACCGTAGTGAGCTCAGGGCCAGCCTGAACTACAAAGCAAGACCCTGTCTCCAAAAAGCAAAAAAAAAAAAATAATAATAATAATAATATGGACCAACGATTTAGCTCAGTGGCACTGCACCTGCTTGCCAAGTGCAAGGCCCTGAGTTCAATCCCTGATATGGGGGGAGGGGAAAGATAATCTAAGAAAGGCTTATTTAAAAAAAGAGATCTAAGAGTTAGTATGTTGCAAGATTAGATCCCACGTCCTCAAACATTAAGCAAACCTCCACTTGATGAAAAAGGGATCACAGTGTTTCCTGCCCATTCCTTCTCTGCTTTCGTGAAAAAAGGAACAGAACAGGCCAGACTGGATAGACGGCTCATGATTTTAGGAACACAGCCATGCTGCACAGCTCCTCAGGTAGCACCACTTGTTCACAACCACTTCCCACCAACCTCTCCCAGATAGGAAGCCACAGTGACTGCTGCTGAGGACAGTGGACAGGAAATCTGGACAGCCAGATTCCAAACCCAGCTCGTGACCCTGAGTCAGGACTTGGGGTGGGGTGGGGGATCCTGTCAGGTTCCATTACAAGGGTGGTGTCCTTCTACCAGAGACCAACAGTTGCTCCCCAGTGGACTTAGCTACAAAGGACACCCAGACAACGTGATGAGAGGAATCCACAGCATGTAGGTAGGTCTCCAGAAGAACCCAGGTTTTCTGATCCAAGTGAAAGACAGCAGCTCTATCACTGCAAGTTAACTAGGCACAGTCCAGGAAAGGGATTCAAAACAATCCTTTTAGGTCTGTGACTCTCCCAGAGGAACAGGGAAGCTTGGGTTCATGGATATGCTTTGAATTCTTCAAATGAAAGCCCTTCTGATGAAAACAAAAGCAGTCTCCTTCCTTCCCACCCCCTCACCTCAACTGATTTATAGTTAACAAGTGTCTCCTGCTATTCAGAAAATATGCTCTCCAACAGGAAATGAAAAAAATATCCATTTCTTCCGGAAGGAAGAGGGAAGAATCACAGTCTTAGAAGACAGGAAATCAGCTGATGGAGCTCAGTGAGGCAACTGCCCCTTCTCTTACAAGGGATCTGAGGTCTACTTCCTCTTAAGGCTTCAGTCACCGCCTGAGTAAGTACTTCCAAGACAGGCCATCTTGTTATGGAATGTTGGGTATTCACTAAGTGGAGAAAATAAAAGCACCCGATACCCTGATGCCAACAACAAGGACATCCCACATGCTTCCTCTTTTTGTTGATGGACAGAAAGAAAAGAACACAAAAGTAACATTTGTACATTATCCAGAGAAACACAAGAAACATTTGCCAACAGCTACAGGTGACCCAAATATTTAAAGTCAGTATCTACCCAATCTGAGGCTGTGAAGGGTGTAGGGCAGAAGCCAGAGAAGCCACTAAAACTTTGTTTGCTAACAGCGATCATCATCATAACAGCTCGACAGTTCCGCAGTGCCTGGCCAGTAGGGGCCCAGGACCTGTTTTCCCAGTCCCAATCTAATCTGGAGTCCCTCCCTTTGCTAAGGGCTATTTTTTCATTTGAGAGGACTGGACAAGTTATCTTTGTCCCAACAAAGGTCAGTGACTAGAAGCCTTGTCCAAGGTCATTAGCTAACAAGACATGCTCTCCCACAGTGAGGAACTGCAAAACAACTGTTTTTTAAACATAATTCTTGGGCAAGTCTCTATCTCCTAGCCACAAAAACTTCTTTTTCTCTCGCTCTCCTATTCATCCAAATTTTCTATTGTCTCCCAACTCAGTCTGCTAGGTATGCACCTGTCCACACTCAATGAATTTAGTTGTTGTTTTTTTCTTTTTTTTTCTTTTTTTGAGACAGGATCTCACTTTGTACTTCAGGCTGGCCCTGAGCTCACTACGTAAACCCAGGTAAACCTGGATGGAACTCAGCAATCCTCCTGCCTCTGCCTCCCGAGTGCTGGGATTACAAGCGTGAGCCACCACGCCCAGCACTGTGGTATGTGGTATTGATTGCTGGTGGGCGTGAGCCACCACGCCCAGCACTGTATGTGGTTACTGGGATCGAACTCAGGACCTTGTGCTTGTGAACTCAGGACCTTGTGCTTGCGAGGCAGGCACCGGAACCACTGAGCTAAAATCTCAGGCCCTGTTTTTTTCTTTTTTTTGAGACAGGGTCTCAGTTTGTAGTTCACACTGGCCCTGAGCTCACTATGTAACCCAGGCAAGCCTCGAACTCAGCAGTCCTCCTGCCTCTGCCTCCCAAATACTGGGATTACAGGCGTGAGCCACCATGTCTGGCCACACTCAATGAATTTAAAGCAGGCATCCACTGTTCAACTTAACAAACATCTATAAACACTTGCGTTGAGCTGGGCATTGTGCCCTCATGTCAGGGACATGAGGATGAATGAGATGTTATCCCAGCTCTCAAGGTGCTCAGAATTATGGAGAACAGAAGAGCAAATGACTAACCAGGCATGGTGGTGCATGCCTGTAATTCCAGCATTCTGGGAAGCCGAGGCTGAGGATCATAAGCCAAAGTGTAGTCTGGGCAACTTAGTGAGACTGTCTCAAAACAAAAAATGGCCAGGAATGTAGCTCAGTACAAAGGCCTCTGGTTTAACGGAGTGGGGAGCAGATGGGCAAATAAACTTAGTCAGAGGGATAAGCAACATTAAAAAAAAAAAATGAGTATTATGTTTCAACTCCTTTGGTTATCAGCCACAGCATCTAGGGATACTTGGCTTACCCAGTGAAAGGAACTTTTCTCCCAAGCAACACCTGAAAGTATGTTTACCTTCTTCAGTCTCAACACCTCCAAATGATGCCATCCACTATTCCAAAGCTGTAAATTGGCATGACATGTAAGAACAGCTCCACAATGGAAGAGAATGCTCAAGTCAGCCAGCTGAGGAAATTCTACAAGACCACACCCAGAAAACTTGACCTGAACAATGAGATGAGTGTATAAACCTTTCCCTGCTGTTTGTCCCTCCCAGGGCTAGAGAATGGGACATGTAGGAGGATTTATTTCAAGAGACAGAAAGGAGTCGAAATCAAAACCCACATTATTCCCATGGTCTAAAACTCTCCCACCCAGACAGTCTCAGTAATTCCATTCTTCCCTTCACATTAGTTGGCAGTTAAATCATCTGATGAAGTAAGAAGGCATCTAGCCTAGAAGCATGGCTTTTAAAAGGATATTTTGAAAACCAAAGCCCAAACACTACAAATGTACTAGGGTCTTGGCTACATTTATACTCTGTTCAAAGCACCATTAAGCCTCATCTTCTGATAATGAGATAGCCATTATTGGAGGGAAAAAAATCAAATCTCAGAGTGACCTTTTCCCTTGCAGAGACAGTTATCAGCCTCTATCATAAGCCTTTCTCTGGACCTCATTACTCAGAGCAAAAGAACACAGAATGGAATGAGGCCTCTATCAATAAAAGGAACAGATCCTCATATTAGGGGCCGCAAGACCCCTACATCAAGCAATCAAAATATTCTGTCACTTCAGTCAGAAGAGTTTACTATCACATGCCCTTTCCCTTTCTTGGCCTTCCTACTAGTTGAGGAGAGAAGGGGGATAGAAAGATGGATTCTATCCAGGTGCTGAAGGGTGAGCCACTAACAGTGCACGGGAGGAGGTATCAGTGAAGGAGGGAAGAAAAAGGGGGGAAAAGAAACCAGTAGGGCTAAAAACAGAAGTTTTTATACCACTTCAAGAACAACCTGGCTGATGCAAGGAGGCCCTGGTGATCCCAAAGGCCCAGGACTGGTAAAAAAAAAAAAAAAGGTGACAGAACAGCCTCAGCTCTTGTCCCCTCTGACCACCCTGGTCCTGTCTTGAATTACCCAATTCAGTCCCCAGCCTTTTCTCCAGACTCACCCTAACAAGAAAGCAAGTGGCTGGGTGGTTCAGTTTTATTGCAAAAGTTAATAATAAATGGCAATTAATAACTGGTTTGCACTAGAGAAGCCGGTTTATCAAATCACCCTACTAATTCTGAGACGCTGCCCTCTGTTACACCATCCTTTTATTTATGGTTTTAATAAAGCCAAACCCCCACATGCTCCCATCCATCCCCTTTTCGGTCCTCCTCCTACATTCACAATCTCTCTCCCCAGTGTTAAGCTCAAATCCCATCCAGCAGAAGCGGAAATACAACCTGCTGCACAGGCATTTCGTGTGCCCACACTCTCAGCACACACCCTGTCCTGACAGGCAGCCAAGATGATGTCAGCCTGCCGAGTGTTCCCTCAGGCTTCTGGCTCTGGGCACCTGATCTTTAAAAATGGTGTATACCATTAACAAAATCCAGCTGGGCGTGGTGGCTCACGCCTGTAATCCCAGCACTCGGGAGGCAGAGGCAGGAGATTGCTGAGTTCAAGGCTTGCCTGGGCTACATATTGAGCTCAGAGCTAGCCTGAACTACAAAGCGAGACCCTGTCTCAAAAAAAAAAAAAAAAATCCAATTCCATCCACATTGGTGATTACATGCTGGATGTAGGGAACTGCGCGAGTCAAAAGGGGAACGGAAGAATAAATCTTAACCCACGAGTCCCAGCAGCACCATCTAATTGGACAAATATGTGAAATGTTAAATTTCAAAAAGTAAAATGCAAGCCAGATATGGTGGCACACACCTGTGACTCCAACACTCTTGGAGGCTAAGGCAGGGGACTGTAAATTCAAAACCAGCCTAGGAAATTTAACAACTTAAAGAGACCCTATTTTAAAAAATTTAAATGGGCTGAAAGCCCTGGGCTCAATCCCCAGTAATGCAAAACAAAATTCAAGAGGTGATACATAGCATTTCATGGTCAACTAACAATGAGAGTTATAGTCATACTGAATTCAGAAGCAGAATGAGTAACTACAGGTAAGTATGGCTTTGCAAAGGATTACAGGAAACAGAGATCATGAGCTGAGCCCCAAAGTCATGGTTATTTACAGGAAGGATGCTCTGGTTACCAGAGACACAAATCACAAGCATTAAATGCTGAGGGCTGGGGATTTAGTTCAAGTGGTACTGTGTCTACTTTGGAAGCACAAGGACCCGAGTTCAATCCCCAGCACCACAAAAAAATAAATACTAAAAAGTACACCAGATGAAGATGCTTGTGCTGACATATGCCTATAATCCAGCACTCTAGGAGGCTGAGACAAGAAGACTGTGAGTTCAGGCCCAGCCTGAGCTATGTAGCAACTTGGCAAGACCCTATCTCAAAATTTAAAGGTTTGTTCGTTTGTTTGTTTATTTGTTTGAGACAGGGTCTCATTTTGTAGTTTAGGCTGGTCCTAAGCTCATTATGTAGCCCAGGCAAGCCTCAAACTCAGCAATCCTCCTGCCTCTGCCTCCCGAGTGCTGGGATAACAGGTGTGAGCCACCACACCCGGCAAAATTTAGAGAATTTTAAAAAGGCTGGTAATGTAGTTCAGTGCAAAGGTTCTGGATTCAATCACCAGTACTGAAGTAAGAAATAAACAACAAGCAAATAAGAGATTCCTGGAACAAGAGGAGACACAACCAACATGAAGAAGTCCAGGAGGTTCAGGGAAAGCTCCAAGGTAAGCCAGGAAAAGACAAGAGAAGAAATACCCTCACACTTAAATGGTGGTGACGCTGACCAATGGGACTGGATGGAGAAAAGAACTTTTTTTTCTTTGTAATTTCTACTTAAATTCATTAAAATAAACAGCTGTAATTTTGTAATAACCATAGAGATAAACATAGTAGACCTGTATCTCTTTCTCTTTAAATTCAATCATTTTTAAAGTAGCTCACAATGTCCCACACCTGATGAGGGAGTGTTGGCAAGACTTAAAGCACTAGTTAAAAAGTGCCAACTGACTTCACACTCCCATTCTTATTCATAAACAGTAAGGAGCTTCCAAGCATGCAAATAAAGGTCACTTCCCTCACCCTTTCAGCTGGCAAGATTCCAGAACCAGAAGTTTTTAGAGAAAAGGACACGCAGGGCAGGAAAAGTGGCTAAGAGCTGGAGTTGTGAAGTTAACAAAGCTAGATTGGAATACCTGTTTTCCCATTAATTGGGTGAGACCTTGGGCAAATTGTTTCCCTGACTGAGACTCAGTTTCTTCTATAAAATGAGGGTAATACTCTGTTGGGTATTTATGAGAATTAAGTAGAGTGATGTATACAAATTGGTAAAATAGTCCCCGGCACATAGTAAAAACTCAACTAATCAGAGCTATTATCATCATTATTATCAATAATCCCCTCAGCCCAGAAAAAGGAGGCCTCTCCCACCTGGTCTACAAGCCAAAGTTCATCTGCCATATTTCCTAAATGTTACCCCAACCAAAGCTGACAATACATAGGACAAGAAATGAATCTGGGTTTATGAAATTAATCTGTCTGTTTGTTTGAGACAGGCTCTCCTTTTGTAATTCAGGCTAGCCCTGAACTCATTATGTAGCCCAAGTTAGGCTCGAACTCACAGCAATCCTCCTGCTTCTGCCTCCTGAGTGCTGGGAGGGAATACTGCTATGAGCCACCAGGCCACCAGGCCTGGCCTGATCAAACTGGGGGATCAAACTCAGGACCTTATGCTTGCCAGGCAGATGCCAGAATCACTGAGCTACATTCCCAGGCCAGCAACCTTAAAAATAAGCTTTAAAATACCAGCATAAAGTCTGGAGATGTAGCTCAGTACCACCGTGCCTGTTTGGTGAGTACAAAGTCCTAATTTCAATCCCAACACTGCAAAATACAATACTATAAAATACCAGCACAGGTTAATTTCATATACATATTCCTCTCCAGGTTAGAAAGTAATTAAATCATCTGTTACAAATTGAATAAAAATATGGAAATCTTAACCTCTAAGAACTAGAACTGTAACTTTATCATTGTTTCTGAGGCGGTGTCTCACTATGTTGTCCAGGCCATCTCAAACTCCTAGGCTCCAATTATCCTCCTGCCTCAACCTCCCAAGCAGCTTCGAAAACAGGCCATCTAGCTTGTGACTTTACTTAGAAAGAGGGTGTTTACAAATAATCAAGATGAGATCATTATGATAATCCCTGCCACAGTAAAAGCAGTGTTCTTATAAAAAAGGGACATTGAAACACAGAACCCTACCCACTGACGTGAAGCATAGAGAGCATGTCATCTATAAGCTAAAAAATACCGAGGCTGCTGGAATCAAAGAGAGAATCAGGAAAAGATTCTTCCTTATGGCTTCCAGAAGTAACCAAGACTGCTGACAATATGAATTTGGACTTCTATCCTCCACAGCTGTTAGGCAATAAATTTCTATTAAAGCCACTCAGTTTGTTTTACTCTGTTTTGGAGCTCAGGGAATTATTCTCTAAAAAGAAAAAAAAAGCCATTTATCCTATCATAAACCATGTATTTTGAGAAGTCATTTTAATCTAAAATCCTCATTTAAAAATGGCTATCTGTACACAGCTCATCTCCTAAGAGTGAGGCTACCATTAGAGTCACTGGGATCAAGAAACACCCTAAATCCTCTTAATCTAGTATAACTTTCCTAGTCATCACCTGTATGGAAAAAAGAGAAGAGAACTTCTGGATCTTGAATATCCATTGTATACCACACCATAGTAGGTGCTAATGTATGTTATCTTACTCAAATCTCACAACATCCTTACAAGGTAAGGCCTATTCTCCCATTATGGAGAAAATCAAAGTTTAAAAAGGCTAAATAAATTGCTCAAGGTCATATAGCCTGGAAGTGACTGAGCCAGAATTTAAACCCCTTGTTATTAATTATGCCAGTCTGCTTGAAGAAGTTTAAAAAAATTATTTTTCTAATGCTGGGGATTAAGTCCAGTAACTCATATGTTATAGACAAGCACCCTAATCTATTACATGCCACCTCTTCTTATTTTTGGACACATCTCCCAAAGTTGCTGGGCTCAAATTTATGATCCCCCTGCTTCAGACTCCCAAGTAGTTGAGATTACAGGTGTGCACCACCATGGCCAAAGTACTTGAACAAGTACTTTTTTTAGTTTTTTGAGACAGGGTCCCACTACATAATTCAAACTGGCCTTGAACTAATTATATTGCCCAGGCTGGCCTCAAACTCATGGCAATCCTACCACCTCATCCTTCTAAGTACTGGGATTACAGGCATAGCCACTATCCCAAGTTTGAACAAGTAATTTGAATCAATTTCTGGGTACACTTTTAAAATTTTGATTGAAATTATTATGTGTTAAATGAATCACTGATGAGACTTTAAAATCTCATCTAGGGCCAGGGATTTAGCTCAGTGTTTCCAGTGTCTGCACTGCAAGCTCAAGGCCCCAAATTCGATCCCCAGCACCATGTAGCACAATGCTAAAGGTAGTGACTCACATCCACCAGTAATCAGTACCACGCATCACAACGCCAGGTGTGGTGGCTCACACATATAGTCCCAGCACTCGGGGGTGGGGGCAGAAACAGGAGGACTGCTGTGAGTTCAACATAGTGAGCTCAGGGCCATCCTGAACTGCAACACAAGACCCTGTCTCAAAAAATCAAAACAAAGCAAAACAAAATCTCATCTAATCCTTCCATTTTTACAAGAAACAGACCTAAAAAAGTAAATTATCTCAAAAATTAGAACAAAGCAGGGCCGGAGGGTTAGCTCGGTGGTTCCGGTGCCTGCCTCGCAAGCTCAAGGACCTGAGTTCGATCCCCGGTTACCACATATAATGCTGGGCGTGGAGACACGCCCACCAACAATCAACACTGCATACCACAATGCCGGGCGTGGTGGCTCACGCCTGTAATCCCAGCACTCAGGAGGCAGAGACAAGAGGATTGCTGAGTTCGCAGCGGCTTGCCTGGGCACCATAGTGAGCTCAGGGCCAGCCTGAACTACAAAGTGAGACCCTGTCTCAAAAAAAAAAAAAAAAAAAATTAGAACAAAGCAATCCTAAAATTCATTTGGAATCAGAATAGCAAAGGTAATTCTGGGCAACAAAGGCAAAACAGGGTGTATCACAATCCCTGACTTTATACTATAAAGCTACTGTGAGATACAAAAACAGTATAGTACTGGCAAAAGAACAGACCTGAGGATCAGTGGAACAGAGGACGCAGAAACAACTCCATATTCAACCACCTTATCTTTGACAAAGGAGCCAAAACACCTTCACTGAAAGAAACAGCC
The DNA here is from genome assembly GCA_004025085.1 of Thryonomys swinderianus. Taxonomy (NCBI): domain Eukaryota; kingdom Metazoa; phylum Chordata; class Mammalia; order Rodentia; family Thryonomyidae; genus Thryonomys; species Thryonomys swinderianus. Next base: position 11,441 of record PVIC010046052.1, read on the forward strand.
TCTTTAGTAAGTGGTGCTGGAAAAACTGGCTTTCCACATAGCAAAGATCGAAACTAGATCCCTATCTTTCACTACACACTAATCTAAAATAGAAATGAATCAAAGATTTAAATATTAAAACAGAAACATTAAATCTGCTGGTAGATTTGGAGTAAGGAAAGACTTCATCAACAAAACCCGAACCATGCAGGACACACTACAAAGTGGCAACAACTGGAACTCATCTTATTAAAAACCTTTTGCACAAAAGAAACCACCAAGAGGGTGAAGAGAAAACCCGTAGAATGGGAAAAATATTTACCAGGTATTCTTTTTTTTTTTTTTGCTTTTTGGAGACAGGGTCTCGCTTTGTAGTTCAGGCTGGCCCTGAGCTCACTATGGTGCTCAGGCAAGCCGCCACGAACTCAGCAATCCTCCTGTCTCTGCCTCCTGAGTGCTGGGATTACAGGCTTGAGCCACCACATCCAGCATTGTGGTGTGCGGTGTTGATTGTTGGTGGGCGTGTCTCCACGCCCAGCATTATATGTGGTAACCGGGGATCGAACTCAGGTCCTTGAGCTTGCGAGGCAGGCGCCGGAACCACTGAGCTAACCCTCCGGCCAGGTATTCTAATGAAGGGCTATTATCTAGAATATATAGAGAACTCAAAAAAAATCAGACCCCCCCAAATTTAAAGACACAATGCAAAAATGGGCATTTGAAATAAAAGACATTTCTCAGATGAAGAATTAGATATGGGGCCAGAGGGTTAGCTCAGTGGTTCCAGCACCTGCCTCGCAAGCACAAGGTCCTGAGTTCGATCCCCGGTAACCACATGCAATGCTGGGCGTGGTGACTCACACCCACCAGCAATCAATACCACATACCACAGTGCTGGGCGTGGTGGCCCATGCCTGTAATCCCAGCACTCTGGGAGGCAGAGACAGGAGGATTGCTGAGTTCAAGGCTTGCCTGGACTACATAGTGAGCTCAGAGCCAGCCTGAACTACAAAGCGAGACCCTGTCTCAAAAAAAAAAAAAAAAAAAGAATCAGATATGGCAAATGAAAAAATGTTCAACATCACTGGTAATTCATGAAATGCAAATTAAAACAACGCTGACATTTCATCTCACTCCAGAAAGAATGGCTCAACCAATACAACATATTGGTGAGGCTGTGGGGAAAAATAAACACTTCTCCACTCTTAGTGGGAATGTGGATTGGTACAACTACTGTGGCAATCAGTGTGGAAGTTCTTCAAAAAAAGTAAAACTTGAAGTTCCACTTGACTGAGCTATACTTCTTGGTATCTTCCCAAAAGAATTAAAACCATCTCACCACAGTAATATATGTATTCCCATGTTTATAGCAGCAGTTCACAAAAGCTAAATCTTGGAAACAGCCCAAATGCTCATAAACCCACAAGTGCATAAAGAAGATGTGGTCTTTCTATACAATGGAGTACTATTCTGCCACAAATAAGGATGAGCTTCAGGCATTTATAACTAAATGTATGGCACTTTAAGACCATACTCTCAAATGAAGTAAATCAGACAAACATGTTTAAATACTTCATTGCTTCTCTGGTGTGAGAAACTGAAAGTAGAAATAAAAACTGAAATGTATAATGGATATTAGAAAATGGGAAGAAAGTGCTCAAATGGGAAGGGGGCAAGGGAAGAGGGAGGGAGGGAGGGAGAGAAGAAAGGAAGGAAGCAAAGGACAAAAAGAAAAGTGAAATAGAAGGAAAAAAGGAAACAAAGCTTTGGTACCTAGGAAGGGTGGGGGGGGCTGGAAGAGGCAATGAGATAAAATGAAATAAATTTATGTTTTAATTTTTTAAATTATTATTTGTGTGTGTGTATGGTACCAGGGATCAAACTTGGGCCTTTATGCAACCACGGCTGGTGCAGTACCACTTGAGCTAAATCCCCAACCCCCAAAATAAATTTATTTTTAAGAAGGAAAGTTATTTGATCAAGGCCACAAATAAATTTATGCAAATCAGGTATCCAATCAAAGTTTCCTGATTTCTGTTACATCATGTAAGTTTTAGATCAATAGCACTACATAAAAACAGAAAGCACAGTCACCATTACATCATTACATGCCTGAAATCCTAGCACTAAGGAAGCTCAGAAGGATCACAAGTTCAAGGCTAGACTGACTACACAGTGAGACCTTATCTCAGGAAAGAATGGGAGAACATAGCACAGATGCAGCAATAAGACTGCTTCAGTTCAAATCTCAGCTCTGCAACTGCCTGGTTATGTGATCACAGGCAAGTCACGCAATCTCTGTTCTGTTTCATCATCTGAAAACAGAGATGATACTTCACATGGCTGCTCTAGGATTGAATGGATTAAGAGATGCATAAAGTACTTGAAATAGTGCCTGACACATAATAAAAGTGCTGTGTTAACTGCTCCTTCTGTCACAACTACTGTTAATAATAATAAGCAAAACACCAGGGTATAGATACACTAACTACAGCTGTGTACAGCCACAGACAAATGCACTCATTCAGAGATCATGAATGAGAGAAGAGAGAAAAGCTATTTCTGTAAGTCTGTCTAATTTGATTATTAGCAATAACATTCACTGAATATTACTCTATGCCAGGTTCAGTGTTTGGTATGTTACAGACATTATTAAATTTCATTAAAAATAAGATACCATCAATTGTTAAGTGTGTCAATATCTTGTTTACTCTCTTCAATAGCCCTACGAGTGGCTGGGGATGTAGCTTAGTAGGGTAGCACTTGTCTAGCATGCATAAGGCCCAGGGTTCTGTCCCCAGCACCACTTAAATATATATATATGTATATGTATATATATAAATATATATACATATATATATGGAGAGAAAGGAAAGAAAGAAAGAAAGAAAGAAAGAAAGAAAGAAAGAAAGAAAGAAAGAAAGAAAGAAAGAAAGAAAGAAAGAAAGAAAGAAAGGAAGGGAGAGA
>PVIC010046053.1:0-14386 GCA_004025085.1 Thryonomys swinderianus
TGCTTCTGACAGGAAGATAGGAGAGGGTGTGGGGACAAGAGGTGAATAGAGGGATCTAGGAGTAGATGGCAAAATAAAAGCTAGCTTTCTCCTTTTTTTTTTTTTTTTTAATCTTTCCTGGTGTCTCAGTGCGGCTCCAGGAGCACGCCTCCTGTGGAGGGATGCAGGAGATGGCTCCAGCTCCTCTAGGGCCTGGGTCCTCACAACGCAGCTCCTGGGTGGGGTGTGGGCTGGGCGGAAGCCTTCAACCCTCTGTAGTGCAGTTGGCTCCCAGGGTCCGTACCTGACTCCTCAATGCACAGCTCTGCGATACAGTGGGCTGCTCCACTCCCTTCAGTCTGCCAGAAACGGCCGGCGCGGCCCGCAGCCCGGTCTGTGCATGCGGCTCCATCTATTAATTCACTTTTTTAAAAAGTATATGTATAGTGCCGGGCGTGGTGGCTCATGCCTGCAATCCCAGCACTCAGGAGGCAGAGACAGGAGGATTGCTGAGTTCGAGGCTTGCCTGGGCTACATAGTGAGTTCAGAGCTAGCCTGAACTACAAAGTGAGACCCTGTCTCAAACAAAAAAAAAAAAAGTATACGTAAAGGTAAGTTATATTTCTCTGGAAATTTTTAGATTTTGTATACATTTTAAGAGTTATAGGTAAAGTTTCTCAAGACACTCTAATTTTAAAAATCTGTTACCTATAAATCTGTTACTTTTAAAAAGTATGCACATAGTATGAGAAAGTTGATCCCCTGCTGGGCAGGCTGGAAAGGAAACTGCATCAGACTAATGAATTCTCACTTTCAAGCCAAGAGTCTTTCATGCTCCAATATTCAGTGAGTCTATAACACAGGCTTCTCAGAAAGCAAAAAGGAAAGGTAGAAAATTAGCAGGAATGTAAGGTCCAGACAAAAGGATGATGGCACCAAAACATCATTCACTTCAAAATTTGCCTTGCTTGGTGCTGAAACACTCTGACATATTGGCCATAGGGCCACAGATCAAACAATAAACAGTGGTTCAATCTCCTATTACCTAAAATCCACAAATTAATTCATTAACTAAGGGCTGCTCTTATAGTTTACTTATGATGACCAGCATTTTATCCTTTAACTAGTGCACTGGGTAATAAATGAAAATGACTCAAATACTACAGAGCCTGTGCTGTACTTGATGTTTATACCTTATCATTGCCTTTTCATAGGCAAAGAAAATTAGAATTAAAAAGATTAAACCAACTACCAGAGCTCACATATGTTCCTAGGTAGCTATTTTATTTACTATTTATAATATATAAATATATTATTTATATTTACTGTTATTTATTGATTCCTTTTCATTTAGCTTTAACAGCCCAGTTATTTGAGGGCATAGAACCCTACAGAATCCCACACTGGAAGACAATGGTAACAGTGATTCCAGATATAATTCCATTGCTTTAAAGTGTAATTATACATACAAAGGAATATATGTAATTGTTTTTGTAAGAAATACATGAAAATTAATTTTTGTAGAACATTTTAACTTATGAAGAGGGTCAAAGTGATGTGACAATTGCATAAATAATTAAAACTGTACTTTTCCTTAAAAGCATTCAATCAGAATATTAAAATTTTTCATCAAAGATAGAAAGGTCATATTTTTCTTTATTAGTTCCCTAATAGAATAAATTGAGTTAATTTCCTCGTTTTTAATTAAATTTTAACTCACAGATAGGCCATTACTGAAAAAATAGGTATAATTTATTATTTTATAGGGCAGAATAAAATATGCAAGTGTGTGTTCAATGACACTATATTTAGTATTTGGGTATTATCTAATTTTTTCAGTAATAATTTTTCACAGACATTTTAGAGCCTAATTCACCAAGAAACTCAGCTGTGAGGGAAAATGTCATATTCCCTTTCTCTGAGGCCTTCCTAGTTTATATGGTGAATATATTATCCTATTTTCTTAGTCATTTTGTAATAGCCAGGAACATTTCAGCTTATTCAAAACATAAAGAACATTTAATGAGGGTCACCAAGACATTTCAAAACGATCTCAAAGTGGTCGGTCTTACTGTCTCCTCAAGTCCCTCTTCCCGGCTCACACAGTCCCCTCTGTCTTTGACTTCAGCTTTCTCTTGGCCATAATTGGCTTGTGTTTTTAATTAACTCCTTATAACTAGAAACAAATGCAAAAAATTTACTGTCTTCTTTCTTCAGAATTCTTTGACTTTACTCATCTCTGAACCACTTAAATTTGTAATTGTATGAACAGAAAGCTGGACAGTTCATTTAACCAGTGCTTCTGACAAAATCTCTTATTGAAACTATCCCAGTTCTACACATACAATTTCATAGTCAAACAAAATAGAGTCTACTGAGCTATGACACTACTCTTTCCTATTTTCTCCCAGGAGACGATGGTGCCATAGGACCTTCCTGGGATGCGGATGAAAAAGGCAAAATGGAACAGCTCCACATTACTTTATCATGACAGCTCTTGAAGGCAGTGTAAACCATCACATGGACTGAAACTAAGCACACTTTCAGGGGAAAAAAAAATCCTTCAAGAACTATCTGAAGGAGCGTATCACCGTGTGTGGCTGGTAACACGATAGGAACCGCGGAGCATGCTTAGCTTCACAACTATGGGAGCAAAGCCTACAGGCTGCATTGCATCACTGCACGTGCAAACAAGACCCCAAAGTGTCAGTCGTGGTACAGTTACCCCGCAGACGTCTTCCTTACACAACAGCAGCAATCTCTTTTAAATGTTAGCTCTACACTCCAGCCCTCTGAGGTGTTTCCAGCTCAGAAGAATAAAATCCAAAATCCTTACGCAGGCTCATGGTAACTGGTCCCTACAGCCCCTCAGAACCTCACTGACTTCGTCTCCTGAGACCGCACAGACCCCTCATCAGCCACACGAGCCTCCCCGCTGGACTCTCGCAGGTGTCGGACTCTTCTCCCTCAGGACCACTGAGCAGATCTCCCTGCCATGGTGGACATTCAGGTGGAAATCATCCTGGCACCTTCTGTCATCTATTTCAGGTCTTTGTGCAAATACCACTTTCCCTGCCCTACCTATCCCTCACCCTGCTTATCTTTTCTCCTTAAAATAACTGTTTATCTGTATCTCACCACTAGAATGCAAACTTCATTGGAATGGGAGCTTTATTTGTTCTCAGAGGTGTCTGTGACACCCACAAAGAGTATCTGAGATGACTTTAATACAAACTTTGGCACATACGAATTTTTTGGACAATTTTTAACTCAATTTAATGAGGCCCATATGACTGATTGCTGATAAAATAGAATTAAAAATGAATGCTATAAGCCGAAGATTTAGTTCAGTGGTTCTGGCACCTGCCTAGTAAGTGCAAGGTCCCTGGTTTGATCCCCGGTAACCACGTACAATAAATACTATGAGCAATCAGTTGGGCGTGGTGGCTCATGCCTGTAATCCCAGCACTCAGGAGGCAGAGGCAGGAGGATTGCTGAGTTCAAGGCTTGCCTGGACTCCATAGTGAGCACAGGGCCAGCCTGAACTACAAACTAAGACCCTGTCTAAAAAATAAAAGAATTTTTAAAAAAATTTTTTTAAAAAGAATGTTAGGGTCAGAGGATTAGCTCAGTGGTTCCGGCGCCTGCCTCCCAAGCGCAAGGTCCTGAGTTTGATCCCGGTAACCACATACAATGCTGGGCGTGGTGACTCACGCCCACCAGCCATCAATACCACATACCACAGTGCCGGGTGTGGTAGCTCACGCCTGTCACCCCAGCACTCGGGAGGCAGAGACACGAGGATCGCTTAGGTCGAGGCTTGCCTGGGCTACATAGTGAGCTCAGAGCCAGCCCGAACTACAAAGTGAGACCCTGTCTCAAAAAAAAAATGCTACATCCCAGATCTGCACTAGTATCTCCTAAAGGTAACCTGCATGCAAGTGCTCACTGGCTATGGCAAAATAGTGGAGAGATTTAGTAAACACAAATATACAACAGGGAAAATTATTCAAGGAATATGTGTGGCATAATTAATTGAATAATAAAACATCAGCTATGTGCTACTTGAAGCTTACTATGTTTTCTAAATTGCATGTTACCCCAACCACTCCTACCTCTGAACATATCAGAAAACCTACTCTATCCATTTCTTACTATCTCAGTCAATCTAAGAAAATTTTCCTCACTTACAATTACTTTTTTATTTTTAAAAAGTACTTATTTGATTTTGTTTTGTTCTGTTTTTGAGATGGGGTCTCACTATGTAGCCCAGGCTAGCCTTGAACTCTTGGTGATCCTCCTGCTTTAGTCTCCTGATTGTTGGCATCAAAGGCATGAGCCACTTTGCTTGGTTAAAACAGAAGTTCTTTTTTTTTTAAGTTTAGTTTTATCTTCATTGGTACATTGTATAAACACATCATGATCACATTCAACATCGGAAATTTGTACCAGTATATGACAAAATTTGATTCTCATTTTTTTCCCATTTCCCTGCCCACCCCACAACTCCCCAACCCCCTAAATACATAAAACAGAGGGTTTTTTTAATGTAAAGATAACCCAGGTCTTCACTTAAAGTTTAAAACCTTATCTTCTTATACAGTGCATTTAGATAAAAATACCTTACCAGATATATGGTTGCAAATATAGTCTCTGTTCTGTAGGTTGTCTCTTCATTTTGTTGATTGCTTCCTTTGCAGTGTAGAAGTATTAAAGTTCTGATGGAATCTCATTTGTCTCTTTAGGTTGTTGCTTGTGCTTTGAGTCCACTTCAAAATTTTGGTGCTCAGCCCAATGCCATGGAGATTTTCCCTCTTATTTATTCTAGTGGTTTTATATTTTTGGATTTCACATAATCTACTTTTGAATGATGTTGATATTTACTATGAAATAAAGTTCCAATTTCATCTGTCAATGAATGCATTTTCCTAGCATTATGTATTAAAGAGACTACCCTTTCTCCATTGTGAGTTCTTGCCTCTTGATATCCAAAATATATTTAAAAACTCAGATAATAGTAAAAAAAACAGATAATTAAAACTGAGAGTGGAAAAGGAGCCAGTTGAGGTAGTAAGTATCTGTAATTCAAGCACTCTTGGAGGCTGAGGCAGGAAGATCAAGCTTGTCCCCAGCCTGGACAACTCAGCAACTTAACCAGACTTTGGTTCCCCCCCCCCAAAAAAAATGGCTAGAGCTCAGAGGAAAGGCCTTATGTTCAATCCCCAGTACCACAAGAAAAGAAATGGGGGAGACATAAAGGTTCTGAATAGGTCATTTCTGAAATGAAAACACATGAATGGATACAGATAACTAACAAAGATATTAATAATGTGCAATATGATGAATCATCATAAAATAAATTCTAAATGGCATATTATCTCGCACATGTTAGGAAAGCTGTATGAAAAACATGAAAAGATAAGTTGTGAAGGATACACCCAAAAGGGAAAATTTATACCCTTCTGGTGGAATGCAAATTAGTATAACCTTTATGGGAAATAGTATAAACTCTTCAAAACAATAGACCTTTCATATGATCCATTGCCCACATCTTGGCCTATATCCAGGGGCTGTGAAACCTGCATGTTGAAGGGACATCTCCACTCCCTCCTCATGACCATATTATTTACTCTGTGAGAGTCACATCATTATAATGAAATACTGGAGACAATAAACTTATAAGAGAAAAGACAGATCTTCTGCAGATGAGAAAGGAATGTAGGGATGGAGGGAAAGAGGAAAGGATATGGGGAAGGAAAGTAAAAGGGATTAAAATGCATTGTGTACATGTGCCACTTTCCCAAGATGGACCTATTCATTATATGCACAAATTTACTAACAAAAAACATTTTTGAATAAAGAGAAAAATCTTCCTTGAGCCTCTCAATCCTGGATCTGCCGGTTGCAACACTTAAGGCCCACGGGGTACACGTTCTACTTAGTGGGACAAAACTGCTCACCTTGCAGGGAAGTGCAAGCGAGCAGGCAAGAGCCAGGGTCCCATAATGCACTTCAAGGGCCTGAGCCCGATGACCTCAGGACCTGATCTTAGGCCTTGCCTCCCAGTGTGGACCAGGAGCCAATCCTATAGTACGTGGTCTTTGGAGAACACTCAACCTCCAGTCTACAGGAGTAACCAAAATACGGAATCATCATCCTAAGTAGCTATCAACAAGTGAGTAAGAAAGCACTGTGGGACTAGACCATATATACTCCACCTTTAAAAGGAGCTTAGCTCAGTGGTTCTGGAGCCTGGTTCTCTAGCACAAGGTCCCAACTTCGATCCCTGGTATCACAAAAACAAGGAGTAAAATGCTGTCATCTGTGACAACATGGATCAGACCACAGAACATTATGTTCAATGAAATGAGTCAGGAATAGAAAGACAAATACTACACGGTGTCACTCACAAGTGGAAAGTGAAAAACTGAAACAGGTAAACAGAGAGCTAAATGGCAGCTTCCAAAGGCTGAAGTGTGGGAGTTGGGGAGATCTTAGGTAAAAGCCCTACAATTCAATTAAAGGGGAGAGGTCAAAAGTTGGAGAGATAAGTTGTATCTCAAGACGAGTACCACTAAAAATAATGTGTCATACATATGAAAACTGTATATTTCATAATTTAAAATTTGACTTTGTATGTGTGTTTTTGCCACAAAAAGAGGACATGAGTCAAAGTATATGCTTGATTTAACCACTTAACCATATCTCATATATAAAAACATGATGTCGAACACCAAAGTACACACAGTTTTTGTCTTTTGAGGTGACACACAAGGGAGTACCACTCTGCTATAAAGAAGGATAAACTTGAGTAATTTATAGGAAAATGGATGCACTCAGAGTTAAGTGAAATAAATCAGACACACAAATTTAAACTTTGCATAGTTTCTCTTCAATGAAAAACCCAAATTATAAAGAACAAAATTAATGGCAGACAGTAGGAAGTAGGTAGCTCTTTCTCAAATGGGAAAGTGACTGGGAGATGGAGGAAAGGAGGAAGGGAAAGGGATGAAAAAGGAATACATATGTGTTATGTACATGTATCAACTCCACACAAAGATTGCAACATATGTACTAGTAAAAAGAAATACAAAAGAATTTTTATAATTAAAAGACTTAATCTTTCATTGATAATCAAATTCAGATATCCCTGTCGTGAACCAACAATGATCTCTTTCCACAACACTCCTCACCTTTTTGCTTATAGTTCCTGTTCTCAGAACCCATGTGTAAGGGAGGAAGAATGGGTCATCAGTGACCAATAATACATCTGGTCACATTTCATTTGGATACGCAACTGGTCCCAGGCTAACAGAGCTCAGACTGATCCCTGCAGAAAACCTCCTACCTCTGCTCCCCCAGCTACCCTATCTGTACCCAGAGTAGCCTTCTCTCTGTGGCCTCAAGGGAAAACTGTTGCTCCAAAAGTGAAGAAGGGAAAAAAAGGGAGAGGTCATTCCTAAATCTGGCAAGAAGAGAGGAAGACGGGAGACAGAAAGAGTAACTTTTAATTTGGTAGCTAAAAATGCAATCTACTTTTGTTCTCAGCTGTGAGCAATCTGTGTGACATTTCCAGTTTAGCCTTGGACAAGAGGCCAATCAATAGCCTTGTCAAGGGGAAAGGGAAAGATTACATCACATTTCACATTACCAAATACTTACGTTAGGGTGAGGAAATCGTGACTTTTTCAGATCTTTCCCCAAAATTCTGCCACATAAAATCATATCAATTAAGTAATTTAATTATTTAGTATTTATTATGTTTTAAGCATTGCATAAGATTTTACAAATACTAACTGAAACCTTCAAAAAGATTGCCTGAGACCAATACTCCTTTTTCATTTAACACATGAAACAAACTTATCTAAATTGAATTTATCCAAGTCAGGAAGACACTAGGTCATAGACACAGATTCCCCCTACAAGTATAACCCAAATTTCTGAGTCCATCCTAATGTAAACCCAGTATTCTGTGGTCATGTCATCATGAACTGATAACCAGTCCAGCTGGAGGTTACAGTCTGATCCATCAGGACTAAGTCAAGGGCCCAGACACATGGTTCTCTGGCTGAAGTTAGTCTGAAGCCTTGTCTTGTTTCCACAACTTGGTGCTTATTTTTGATTTTTGTAATGTTTTTAGGAAGGCTAGCCACTTGCCAATTTCTACATTTTTACCATTCTGTTCTGATTTACACCTTGTTCCCCAAATACCTTCTTTTTCACACAACCCTGAAGGCATTTGTGATAGAAACCCCTGCTTAAGGTCAATCGTAAATCCAGGGCAGCTAGAAATTCTTCAACTTGTCTGGTTTTAAATGATGGTCTGTCCCAACTGAGAAAGCAGACTTTTATCTGAAAGAACATGTGGTAGGCTTAAAAAGAGGACATGTAGAAACTACTTATTAGAAACTTGAGCAGGTACAATTCAGGCCTAAAACCAACATAGCGTCTTACATAGGAAAAATTGAGAAAAAGTGAACACTCCATCAACTGCCAACAGTCAGGCCTTGATCCAAGTCATAAATGTCAAAGGAAAACAGTAGAACTAAAATAAAACTGTTAATCCTGTCTTACTTTAGTGTAAAGTGTAAGGTATCCTAACGTTTCTGCTCTTCTGGCCATGAAAGTTCAGTCTCGAGTGCAGGGAAGATTCCAGACCTGCAGCAGATGGAGCCAGATGCCAGAAGCCTCCTGTTTGGAAGCAGAGAGACAGCAGCCTACCTAGACCCCCATCTGTGTGGCTTGGCTTGCACCTCTCTCCTCCAGCCTGAGACACCCCTTTCCATGTCTTCCTATATAAAATAGCTAACTGAGCTACAGCAACATCGTCTGCTACCGTGAAACACCTGAACTGAATCTCACAGTGATATTTGGAAATAGTCAACATTTGTTTCCTTTCTTTTTTTAAACAAATACTACCCTGTGATTTTTGTGATGACTTGAGCTCAGGAACCACTGTGGTAGACTTAGTCTTGACCCCCATCCTTTGTAGGACTTTAGTTCTTCCCACATTATTTTTATTGAGCTGAATCTCAGGTGTGCATGCCTCATCCTGGCCCTATTCTATTGCTATCCAATCTCCAGCACAACAGAGTGATTATATTTTATAATTGCTTCTGCTCTCCATTTTTTTCGACTCATATTGAAAAAATTAACTGCCCTGTTAAGCTGTCATGAGTAAAACCTGTGAGCTTAAAAGCTTAAAAGGGGGGGAGGGGTGTTAAATTTTCTTTTTCCTGTAAGATGATGGAAGCAAACAGTTTCCAAAATAAACAAAGGAAAGCTATTTGACAGACAAACTAGATCAGGTGCAGACACTCACTGAACAGTTTGTTCAACTCTAGGAAAACAAAACAACAATAACTTGGTTGCATTTTGTGCCCGTCAACCTTTAAATCTACACAAATAGCAATTTATTTCATGGTTTATACCACTAAATACTTGGAATGAAAAGCAAACCATTGCATTATGTTTGCCTGACCTTCCTGTCAAGACCTTGAATAAATGAGCTGTTGGACTAGCATGTATATATTCTTCTAAAATATATTGAAACTATATGTAAATAATTCTGTCTCCTGAGCTTAAGCAGCAAGTAAAGATGCTTAGGGATGACGACAATAATACAAAATTCATGACCATCTATTTGTCATAATGGCAACTCTGTCACAATGAAGAAGTTGAGGATACACACGGGGAACACTTTCAGTAGGAGAGTAACCATGAGGAAAAAATACTCAAAGTAACAAAGTTCTATTAACTTCTGTGTAGCAAAAGTACTACACAGTTACTTGTAATGCAGTCTCTCTGGAGACCTGAAATACAGAGTTTGCTCCACAATGTCTTTTTTTTTAATTGAACACTTCACAATGCCTTTTTTTGAAGTCTCAGAGTTGGAAAAAAATCCCTATAGATACTGAAAATGTGTCCCCCCACCACCCTAGCTGTATCAGATCCCTTTAGAACATATACCAGTCCACATCAGTTGAATACTGACTCTACAAATGAAACTAGTAAAGTAAGAAGGATAACAGTGTGTAGAGAATAAAAATATCTAATTTAAAAATAGAATTCAGTCTTTTCAGATGGAATGTCAAAGTAATTATCAAAATTTTTAGATCCATATATCTTTTGCTTTCATAATTCTACTGTAAATTTGTCCTGGAAAATAACAGATCAATTGAAGACCCATATACAAACCCATTCATTTCAGCACCATATTTAATAAGAGAAATATTTACATTTTCAGTTTATAACAATGCAAGTAAAATAAACTATTGCTCATACTTTACTATATGGCCACTAAGAAAATAAAGCAACATTATCTGGAGCAATTGGAGAATATCTGTCATATGTTGTCGTATTTTAAAAGTTTACAAAATATTATTTTACTCATATATACAAGGAGTGTTTGCATATGTATATAATGCTTACATATGTATATGGAAAAAGTCTTTAAAATTATCCAGATGCAATTACCTATGATTAAATCTGGAAGTTCCAAATGAGGAACAAGAAAGGCTCAAAGTTTTTACACTGTGCTTGTATTTTACATCTCCCATACTATTTTAGTCCTTTTGGTTTTACCATTTGCCTCATTCAATTCGAAATACAATGAAAGATTTAAAAATTCTGATATGACACAGTGTGGATAATGGTATACAAGTTCTCATACAGTGTTGAAAAAATTATTCATATGATTTCTAAGGGGGAAATTTTGGTAGTAGCTCTCAAAATTAAAATGTATACATTATGAGATGCATAATAAAATTCCATCTCTAGAACTTTAGCCAACTGACACAAGGACAGAGCAGTTAGTAGGTGCAACATTATAAATAAGAGCAAAAAATGGAAATCTACCCAACTGCCCATCAATTGTACATCAAAAAATTGCCTGTGTGTTTCATAATAAAAGAATAGGAGTGTTCATCTGTGTACTTAATCGCCAGCATGTATGTAGACAAGTTAAATGAAATATTCCCATCTGTTAATGCAAGGAAACCTTAGAGTATACCTCTAACACATAGAATAACTGAAAAGAAGTATTAAAAAGAATCAGTAATTAGTTTTCTCCTGAGAGATGGGGTAGGGAAAGATGTGAAGAAAATTTAATTTTATTGTACATCTTTGTGTGTCTTTTAATTTGCATATCATGTTTGTAGTAATTCCAAATATCAATTTACAAATATTTCATGAAAAAACTTGAAATAGTAGCTATAGATTTTTATTTCTTTTGGAGAGTAAGATATAATATTTCCTTGACAAACATTTATCAAAAACTTATTATATGACAACCATAGTTCTACGCTCTTAAGATACATCAAATAATAAAGCAAACTCTCTGCCCTTACACATCTTGTGTTGGGGGAGGGAGGGAAGACAATTAATAGTAAGTGTAATAAATTAGATACAATATGACATATATTATGGCAAAGGTGATAAATGCTATAGTAGAATAAAAGAGTAGATAGTGGGTTAGATTACAGGAAATGTAGAGTGAAGGGTAGGGAATAGGTTACAATAATAAATAAGGCAGCATGGGTAGTGTGGGGAGCCTATCAAGAGTGAGGGTGAAGGGGCCGGAGGGTTAGCTCAGTGGTTCCGGCGCCTGCCTCACAAGCGCAAGGACCTGAGTTCGATCCCCGGTAACCACATATAATGCTGGGCGTGGAGACATGTGCACCAACCATCAACACCGCATACCACAATGCCAGGCATGGTGGCTCACGCCTGTCATCCCAGCACTCGGGAGGCAGAGACAGGAGGATTGCTGAGTTTGTGGCGGCTTGCCTGGGCACCATAGTGAGCTCAGGGCCAGCCTGAACTACAAAGTGAGACCCTGTCTCCAAAAAGCAAAAAAAAAAAAAAAAAAAAAAAAAGAGTGAGGGTGAAGCAAAATTCAAAGAAAGCAGCTAACATCAGTGGGTGTCTGGGAAAAGAGTTTCTGGCAAAAAGCAAAGCCCTTGAGTGGAAAGATGCCTGGTACATTCAACAGGTAAGAAAGCCGGTACAACTGATGTGGAATGATTGAGGGAGACCAGGACAAGAGATGGGAACACAAAGTAACTAGGTCAGGTCTTCCGGGCCAGGACTTCATATGTCATTGCAAGTGCTTCACTTTTTACTCTGGTTTAAACCAAAACACTACAGAGTTTGAGCTAAGAAATGACAGGATTTGATTAAGTCTCCCTAGGCTCACTGCATCCACTGTGTTGGAAACACACAAACTTAAATATTGCATGACTTATACACAGGAAACCCAAAATACAAATAAAGAACAAAATTAAAGATAGATAATAGGAAACAGGGAGACAGATATTTTGCATTCTACAACTGGGAACTGCCCAGAACTGCTCTGCATTTGTGTTTTCTCTGACAATCCCCCACTGTTGCAAAGATAAATATTTCAAGGCTCACACTGTCATCTGTACCATTCTCTGAGAGCTGGCCCAGTGCAGGCTGGCCATTTTCCAAGAATGAAGGGTCCCTATGTGACCACCACATTTCAGAGTTTTCCTTTTAGTAACTTATAAAATACGAGATTTGATCACAAAATTCAGTATATGTTTAAATTTTAAAAATTCTATTACAGTAAAAGACACATTGCCATCCACTCTCCTCAGAATTATTCCCTTGGTATTTACCATATTTCTGAACACATCTTCTAAAGATATTCATGAAAGAGGACTTCCAAACCTGCTTCGGAAAGTGTCAAGAGTGATGGGATAAATGTGCTCAAAGCAAATGGGAACAGAGAACAGTGTCTTTTACTGTAATAAAATTTTATATTTAAACACAGCACGGTTTTTCATCAGCACTGTATGCATCAGATACTTTGAATCCCTGGAGAATGGGCCTTTGGAATGTTATGCTTTGAAAATAAATTTTCATAAAGAAGCCTCAGGAGCCAGCTCCATGAAACAGTGATAATACACAGAAACTGCTTTGAAAAGATACGGCACATCGAAGAAAAATGTGCTCAAAAATATTCTTTGATCAAAAATATAACAATAAATTATATTAACACAGTACTCTCCACCTTTGCATTTCAGAGCTGCCCAGTGGACAACTTTGTTAAAGGAATGATGTATTTTAGAGGTTGTTTGAATTGTCTGGAGTCAGACCCTAGGCTCTGTGCATATCAGGCAAGTGCTCTAATACTGAGCCGGGCTGGAAGAATTCTTACCCTGCAGCAATGTATTCCATAAGTGTGTGAGTCCAAATGCCTACATTTTTCTATAGGTGTTATAGTAAATCAAAGTGGTAAGCACTCTCATAAAGTTTATCAATAACAGGCTACCTTTAAAATAACATATTCTAACACATTCTAGCAAGAAAAATTAACATTTATATAACACAAAAGATAAACTAAAAAAACAAAAAAAGATTTGATAGCAAGTGAAATACACTGAATACAGAGGACTTATTGTTTATCATGTGAAATAAGCATAATTAGGTTGTAAGTAATGAGGGTGAAAATGTCATTTCTGAATGAAATTAAGCTAAATATTAAAACTGCGTTTATTCACTTTTTCAGCAAATATTTATGAAGTACACACTTCTTTCTAGACTCACTTCTAAGCATAAGAATCTGTAGCAAACAAAATAGGAGAAAAGCTAAGTACTGTCCTGAACTCTGCGTTTCAGTGAAAGAATAGTAACTCTCAAAAGTGGTATCTAATCCCAAATTATAATCAGTTATTCTCCATGTAATTTAAAGTGGGATGATGATTTGATTTTGTATTTTCAAAAACAGTTATCAGATATCAAGCTACTTGTTAGGTTTTCATTTAATTTTAGTATATGTGCTGCTGAAGCAAGCGCTAGGTTTTCATTTAAAAGTGTCCCCCAACGCTCTTTGAAATTTGGAAGGTGGCTGGATGACGGGGAATGCTGTACTCATGGGAGCTGAATTCATTAAGATGGGTCTGGTCAAAGGAGCGGTTGCTGGTTGCTGGGCTGTGGCCTGGAAGGGTTTATCTCTCTCCATTGCTCCCTGTCTCTTAGTCTCCGTCCTGACTGCCAGGCAGTGAGCAGCCTCCCTCTACCCACGCCTTCCACCTCGTCCTCCTGCCCCAGAGCCAGATGACTCAGCACTGCATATTCTGAAACCACAACCCAAAATAAACCTCTCCTTTCAATCATGGGTATTGGCTATTTTGTCTCAGTAATGAAATCATACTGCTCAAAAGCTATCAAAAAGGTGAAAAAGAACAAGGGTGTACATCTGTCTTTCCAATGGGAGTTTTTAAATTCTTTTGGGTATATTCCTAGCAGGGGTATAGCAGGGTCAAATGGGACCCGTAGTCCTAGTTTTCTGAGAAATCTCCACACAGATCTCCACAATGGTTGCACAAGTCTGCAATCCCACCAACAGTGTAGAAGGGTTCCTTTCTCCCCACAGCCACGC
>PVIC010046054.1:0-14405 GCA_004025085.1 Thryonomys swinderianus
GTGACAGTGTAAGTCATTTATACAAAATGATCTGCTTGTTCCTTCCAGAATTCCTGGGATGCCTTGGACCTCAACAAAGACTGACTGAACAGTCAGCGTTTCTCTCTGTCTCTGCTGGTCTGTGTCCTTCTCTAGCTTTTCGACACGTCACCCCCCACACTGTAGTGAGTACCTCTCTGCCATCGTCTCGCAGATGTCAGGAGAAGAGCCTGGCCATGCAGTCCTGAGGGACAACACACCTTGGATCTGAAGCCTCAGAATTAGAGCCCGGGTGGCCGCCTTCCAAGAGGGTGGCCTTGGCATTGGTGGCACAACGGGTAAAGGCAGGTATCACAAGTGGGAGCTGAATGCTTACTTCGTCCTGTGCTGCAGCTTGTCTGAAGGAGGACAGCTTTAACAGTTCCCCAGGATGGTGACAACTGCTAATTCTTTGACAAATGGCTCCTGTGATGGGCAGACACCAAAAGGAATATAGGAAATGGGTTAAAATGTTTAAAAAATCAACTCAAAAATATCCTTCAAGAGCACCAAGAAATAAAGCAGCCGTGCATGAAATATGCATCCTTCATCCTGATGCAGCACTGTCGCCAGTGCTTCTGTCCGCTGTGAGACTTGCCGGCTGTTCAGGGTTAGCTCGGTCACTGTGCACAACACCAGCAACATCTTGCTGTGTCTCTTGGTCCTTCCTCCGCCTCCAACACTCTGTCTCTTCCAACCCTGAGGCATCTGCCATCAGCACCTGCCCCTCTGCCTGTGATCTCCTGGTCCACGGTCCTCATTTCTAACCAGCAACTTCCCTGCTGACCTGGACACCGAAACTCTGCTCAGATCCGTCCCACTCACAGTTGTCTCCTGGTGACCAGAGTCCAGGCAACTGAGCTCACATCCCAGTCATTTTCTGCTGCTACACATGAATACTCAGAGTGTAGCTTCACACTCTTGAGGGGCTTTTCCCAGATCACAAGTCATCACACAGAGGTTGGGGACTCTGGCATGCAGCATTTCCTACTCCAGTTCGCCAAAGTCATTCATTTTTCCCCATGAGCCAAGATGCACTGCACAAAGCTCTTCAGAAGGGCACGAACTCCAGGGAGCCCAGATGCAGGGTGCAGCCCAGCTCTGCCAGGAGGAGTGAACATCCCCCACAAAAACAGAGCCACTTGCGGGCCTCTGTGGCTTCTGCAGCCCCAGGTCAGGAAGGGACCAAAGTGGAGGGAAGGAGCTGTTCCAAACACTGAATGCGAAATAGGCCAATCAGGAAACATCTGTGGTCCCTTCCCCCCTCCGGGAAGTGACAGGGAATGAGTCCAAAGAGCAGTGCACAGAGAAGCCCTCTACCACCACCCGCAAAAAAAGAGCAGGATGGCAAATACCCTTGGAGAAAGCAGCTGCAGAGAGTTATAAGACTCAGGAGAGAGGAGGCGGCAGCTCAAACGACAGGGCATGAGCGGAAAGGAAACTTTACAAGAAAATCGGGTCTACTCTACTCAACGACCAGCAGTAAAATTAATTTTAGATAATGGGATGCCCCGCTGGGGAGCTGAGAAAGCTCCATATGCTACCTCTCATTTCACCAGCCAGGAAAAAACACACACGTGCGGTAAAACTTCTTCCTGAAGTTATTTAATAAGTATGTACCATCAGTATCTACTCTGAAGGGGCAGAAAAAGCCTTATAGTCCAGATATTAATTCATAATACTAAGATATGTATTGACCGGGTCATAGAAAGCCAGTGAGAAGCAGCTGTGGTTCCTGTTCTCCAAAGATCTGATCCGTGTCTTCTGGTTTTCCCAGCTGGCCAGGGAAAGAGTGAGCCCGAATCCTTCGGTCACTGATAACGGATTTCTGGAGACACGTGTTACACAGTAGCAATTTGAATCCTACCTCTGCCACCAAAGAAAGCTACAGCCCTGAGCTCCTCCGCCTCAGAAGGAGCAGTGTTTGGGGATGGAGGTTTGTGCCGTGCATGTAACTGACTGTGTGCTGTAAGGTGTTCAGCAGCATCTCTGGTTTCCACCAACTCCAAGCCAATGGTGTCTCCTAGGTCTGACAACCGGAATGCTCCAGGCACAGCCAGATTACCTTCTCTGTGCATGAGATTTATAAACTTATGAAACCAACTTGTGGTCACTCTCTCTATGGATGTTGTGAAAAGAAGAAATCAAACTGAGTTCACTGCAGCTCCTGGTGCGGAACCTGTAAAGGAAGTGTGCTGCTGGGAAAGCCGGTCTTCTAGACCTAACTTCCACCCACTCCTGCTTGGAGGATAGTTCCCGGCCCTCAGTGAGCTCTGGGTCCCTCCTGCAACACCAGCCTCCCTGAGCTGCTGTCCCTGAGCCCCGAAATGGCCCCACACAGCCCTAAGCAAAGATGGTTATAGTCAGATGATGCTAGAACCCAGCCAGCTAAGTTCAGAGTCAGATAGGGCTGAAAACACCAGAGAATAACACAAAAATACTCACGGGCAGGTCAAACCGAGTCAGGTAGCCTACAAGGAAACATCCCCCTAACAATTACTATGCGTCAGGCAGCAACCTGAGGACTGCGGATATTTGAATTTGCTTCATCCTGGCAATGCCCTGTTTCTGAGATTAAAAGATACCCTTAGCGTCCACATTTTACAGGTGTGGAAATGAAGCAGACAGAGGCCAAGGAACATGGCCGCAATCACACGGTGAATATCTGGTGGTGCTGAGACTTGAACCTAGGAAAACTGGTTTGAAAACCAATATAGTTAACAACCATACTGTGCAGCCCATCTAGTTCTGTTAACTGTACTATGTGTATGAGAGAGAGAGAGAGAGAGAGAGAGAGAGAGAGAGAGAGAGAGAGAGAGAGAGAGAGAGAGAGAGAGAATTATAAATAATGGAAGAGAAGCAACTTGCTCCTGACTCTCTGAGGACATCTTAATGGAAGGAAGGACCGAGCTCTGACAAAGCTGAGCAAGAACACAAAATTGCTGTGCTATCAGGAGCCAGTTGGACACTCAGTTCCTTGAGAGAAGTTGGGGACAAAAAAGAGGAAAAGGGGATAGAGATTTACAAAAGAAACCACACTGGCTGTGATTATGGTCCAGGCTAAAATGAACATCTCTCAACTTCAGCGAGAACTCAGCGGTCCATCTCTGTGTGGCCCAGAAGCAGTGGCCCAGATGCGGCCCCCGCAGCCTGAACTTCATTCAAAAGCCACAGTGTAAGGGTGCTTTTATCACAGTGTCTGCGTCGGGTGGTGAAGTTGTGGCACTGACTCCCCACCTGCCAGGGCTGTGGTGGAGCAACGCTTTTCCACTCTGGAGCAGGTCAACCGCAGGACCCCCGAGCGGGAAAAACAAAATGACTGTCCCACCATACAAGGCTTTGCACCAGTTGCCAGGGACTTTACAAAAGCCAACCCATGAAAGCAAAGCAAAATAAATACAAAGAAGAAAAGTCCAACTGCAGCTCAGATAGGAAACCAAAGAAGCCGTGTAAGCAGAAGAAAAGCAAAGTAACTCCAAATTTCTCCATAAATAATATGGTTTTATGTAATAAAGTCTCTTAAGACAGCAGAGAGCTGCTGGACTTTGACTTAATTCCATACAAGGAACTCAACAGAAACCTGTCGTTATAAGTAGAAGATTGCAAGACTTGGCCCAAGGAAACTTAACACTCATGCAGAATTAGCAAATATCTCAAGTAAGCTGTGAACACTCATCACGCATGTGTCACAGGTGCTTTTGCTGGCACTTCATGTGGTATGGGTTTCTTTACTTTATTTCTTAGTTCACCATTTCAACAAGAAATAAAGATGAGGTTCTCTTTTATCTTCCATGAAAATGTAAACAAGGTCCTGATTCACACAACTATTGAGAGAAGGAAATAGAACATTGTTAATGAAAGGTATGAACATTTATTTACCTGGTACTCATTAGCTGCTAATTTTCTTATTTGCTCATTTATTCACTAATTTATTACTTCCAAAATAGAGACAGACAAGTAGAAACCAAAGACACTGACATTTTTTTAGAGGAATTTGAAGTACATCTTTTGTTTTTTCTCGGTAGTGTGGCAATTTGACTTGAAGTTCTCATGACACATGTGATGTTTGTTTGTTTGTTTGTTTGTTTGTTTGTTTGTTTGTTTGTTTGTTTGTTCACTGTACCAGGAATCAAACTCGGGCCTTGCACTTGCCGAGTAGACCCATGGTGCCACTGAGCAACATCCCCAGCCCTTTATCTCACATTGGAGTAAAGCAGATAGTATGAACTCTAAAGGGATCTGAAGTAAAATCACATAGGCTAAATGTTTATAAAGAACTCTTTTCCAAAATAAAATCACTATATAAAGAATTATTTTCTTTAAAAAAAAAGAATTATTCTCTTACTTGCCTGTTAGAAGCTGTTACATGTGACTCCAATCAGTAAGCAGCTAGATAATAATTTAAACTAATCTCCTTGGTTATTTAAAGAAACATTGTGATATTATTTAATTGTGTGAAGCGGCTTTGCACTTCCGCTGTGAGGCTTAACCAAAGCTCTAAATGCCATTACATTCTGTGCTCAGTAGCTCCTTACAAAGTCTCATCTTGCGCAGATGGCATGACATAAAACTGTTAGGGTCATTATTTATTTCAAAACGTTTCCATTTAAAAGACAAAAAGACAGATCATCTCCCTTCTCCAGATGTCTTAGGGCAGGAAAAGAATAACAACAGCGAAGTTATTTGGTTTCAAATAAAACTTTTGATAAAGGACCTGTTAGAAATAACTATAAACATACCAGCTATTTAGACAATAAGGTTTGAAAGTCTTTGCAATAAACGTCCGAGGGTTCTACTGACACAAGGAGTTGCTGCCATCACCCCCATCTCTCTTGTAGTCTTCCTGTGCGATAGCGTGTCAACAGCAGATAACAACTGTGTCTGGTTTCTGAACTCATGGACACGCAGGACATGTTGTTTTTCTCCTGGCAGCTGGAACTGGTGGCCCAAGAGTGGTTGAGCTCCCACTGAAGGCTGAATTAGTTTACTCTTTCATTCAGCAATTTCTTTGCCTGTCTGTGGCCCATAACAGAGTGGATCAACCACAACCTAAGGGCTAAATCTAGCCAGCAGCCTGTTTATCAGGCCCATGAGCTAAAATGCTCTTTCTGTTTTTGTAGGATTGTAAAACATAAATAAGAAGACCACAAAACAGAACAGATATGGCCCAGAAAGCTTAAAATACTTACTTTGTGGGCCTTTACAGGTAAAAATTTGCCAGCCCCTCCTCGGTCTATGGAATGAAATCTAAGTTTCACACCTTGGCGTCAGAGCCCCTCGGGTGACCTCAGTGTATTTCTCTAGCTCTCTCCCCTTCTCTCCCCCAGGTACCTCTTCTGTGTCTGGGTTACCGCTGACCACGGCAGCTCACTCAGGATTCAGCAGCTGGAAGAAGTGTAAGAGGCACTGAGTGGGCACTGCGCTGGGCCACCCTGGGCCTCCCACCTGGTCAGCCTCGAGAAGGCCTCTTCCCTGTGCTTGGCCAGTGCAGAAGGCTGGATTTCACCACACTCTCTCACTCTTTCTGCAACTGGTCAGACAGACAAACGCTATTAACACCTTTGTGCAGTACATAGTAACTGCATTCACTGTGGGGAGTTGTGAATGTGCCTAACACATCCAAATTCTCTTTTCTCCCTTTCACTCCCCTCCCTCCATCTCTTGGTCCCTTTTTCACATGCAAAGATTTATCTCCCTGTTTCCTCTAACCTGTTATTTAGTTTGCTCTTTAACTTTGAGTCGTGCCTATTTCCTCAAAATCTTTAACATGTCATACTCCATTTAGGAAAGAAATTATCTGTCTTTTGAGGTAATTAAATATATTCTCCGTCAGCCCATCAGTGGAATGGAAAAATTATGCAGAGTTTCTCTCTTTCAGAACTGAAATTTTATGAGAAGCATCCATGTAAGGTGGGAATCCTTTTTTTTTTTTTTTAGACAGGTCTCTCTTTGTAGCTCAGGCTGCCCTTGAGCTCACTATGTAGCTCAGGCAAGCCTTGAACTCAACAATCCTCCTGCCTCTGCCTCCTGAATGCTAGGATTACAGGTGTAAGCCACCACGCCTTGCACTGTGATATGTGGTACTGATTGCTGGTGGGTGTGAGTCACCATGCCTGGTACCGTTCTATGTGGTTTCCAGAGATTAAAACAGGGATCTTGAGCTTGCTAGGCAGGTGCCGGAACAACTGACCTAAATCTCCAACCCAAGGTGGGAATCTTTCTAAGACATTTTCCACACAGGATCACATCCCAAGAGGTTGGTGGAGTGTTTAGTCTGTCTCTCCTGACTCATGCCCGAGCACTCTGTGCTTGAGCGTGACGACTTTCCCCAGGGTCACTGAGGATGGACAGGCTGTTACCACTAGGACCTCTCCGCTTCAGGATGCCCTGATCTTTGTTCCTCTGTCCAAGGTGCTGAGCACCCACCTTGCCCCCGGCCACCTCCAGAGTTCCACCATGGGCTGCTAAGGCCACAGATTGCCCCTCTGCCCACCCTCTGTGTCCCACTTCCAAGTCATTTCAGCTTGTGGCATCCCAGTTAATCAAGCAGCCAAGCAGACCTGAGATCTTAAACACCAAAATTGAGGGAAGAGGCCAGAGCAGGTTCCAGAGGCTGAAGCGCATGTGGTGCAGCCCATACATTTTGCCTCTTCGGGCTCCATTATGCTTTGTGGCTTTTTTTCATTTATTTAACTTTTGAAACACATTGAGGGCCTATATCAAACTATTCTGGGTAAGAATACAGGCACAATGGAAATTGACAAGAATTTGCCTTTATGGAACTGGCATACCAATAAATGAAGAAAGAAATAATCAAATCATCCTGTATGTAACTCAGCTAATGATGAGAGAAAAACCAAGCCATGTTGGGAAACAAGAGACACTAAGAAACATTGGGAGCGACTCAGAATGGAGACTGGAGAGAGAGTGATGAGCCGCACACATCTCCACAGAGGGAGACTCCTGGCTGAGGGCTCTGAGCATGTGTCCAGTGCCCAAAGGAGGGACAGACCAGGCTCCCCTTGGACGATGACCCTGGGGCTGCTGCACATCAGGCCCAGGGGGAGGGGCTGCACCTGGCCCTGGAGGTGAATCTAGCAACATCTGCTTTGCCCAGGGAGAATTAGTGATGGGTCCTGAGCAAACTAGTAACATGGTTGCCAGTGCTTTTAAATGATTCTCCTGGTTGGCAGAGGGAAAATAGTAAAAAAAGTTTTGCAAAAAAGAAGAATCAAGGAGGCCAGTTCAGTGTCTACTGGGGAAGGAGAGGTGACAGACTGGAAGCCTTGGTAGCCGCCTAGGCAGCAAAAGTGGTCACATTCCCCATGCAGTTTGAGGACAGACACAGAAGGGTTTGCCGGCGGCCAAGTGTGAGAACTCAGACAGTCACAGTACAATATGGAGAATAAGGGGTTAGATGGGTTGGGGACAAAACCCATGGTGGCAAAGAAATCAAAGACATCAAGGGAGAGAATAATAAAATCTTTGTGAAGTCTTCTGAGCTCACCTCAGTCCACATGAAACAACTAAGGAAAAGGTTGACAGTGAACAGGAACCTGAGATATAGGGCAGAGGCACCAAGCCCAGCACTTGAGACGACTTAGAGACTCAGACCTGGGAGCTTCAGGAAAGAGTGGTGGGCATGGCCTGCAGGTGGCTGTGGGGCACCCTGGGGAGCAGGATGGTATGATTCTGTTTATCTCCAAGCCTGAGGTATGCAGATAGGGAGAGAAAACCAGCCTCTCTGGGAAGACTGGAGGAAAGCAGACCTGAAGGCGAGGCCATGGGCACAGGAGGGAGGGAAGGCCATGTCCAGAGGGAAAAGGTAAAGGTTCTGTATCCTGCAGTCGCCAAGAAGGTTTCAGTGCATGAAGAAGCCAGATATACTAGTCAGCTCTCCCATCACTCGTGTACAATACCCAACAGTTGCTATTTATAGAAAGAGAGGTTTATTCTGCATCACAGTGTTCAGAAGGTTCAGTCCATGGTCAGCTGCTACAAGGGCATCATGGTGGAAGGGTGGAGGAGAGCGGCTCACCCCATGGTGGGCAGGAAGCAGCGAGAATGAGGAGCCAGGACAGGAGCGTACCCTTCCAGGTCTCATTCAATGAGTCCCTCAGCAAGGCCCCGCCTCCCACACCACATTTAGCCCTGAGCTCACCACAATGGACCCACTGAGGAGCACAGTGCCCCATGTTCCAGTGACCCCCAAAAGCCCTGCTCTGCACACAGAAGGCTCTGTGGGGGTTGTTTTAAGTCTCAGCTGTAACACTGGTGTTGAGTCAGAGGAGAACAGGCTGCAAGACTTAGGGTGCAAGATGAAAATGCTGCTCCCTTATTAGAAATCACTACAACCCTTCCATTTTCCTTATGGATATATACACAAAAGAATTAGAAGCATCACATCAAAGCCACATATATATATGGCAGCTCAGTTTGTGATAGCTAAATCTTAGAAATAGCCCAAAGGCCCATCAACCAGGGACTGGATAAAGAAAATAAGGGTTTTTTTAATTAAATGGAGTATTAATCAGCCACAAATAGTGATAAATTAGAGACATTTATAGCTAAATGGATGCACCTTGAGGTCATGCTCATGTGAATAAATAAGATACAGATCTATAAATATTGTATCATTTCTTTAGTATGAGAAACTAAAGGTGTAAATGAGGTTTAGAATGTATGATAGATATGATGAAATAGGAAGAAAATATTCAGAGAAATGTGAAAGAGGGTAGGAGAAAGTAAAGAAGGGAAAGAAAAAAAATGTGATGATTGATGGTAAAAACAAAAAATGGAGGGCCAGAGATTTAGTTCAGTGGTTCCGACATCTGCCTTGCAAGCACAAGGTCCTGAGTTCGATCCCTGGTAACCACATACAATACTGGGGATGGTGGCTCATACCCACCAGCAATCAATAACACATACCACAGTGCTGGGCATGGTGGCTCATGCCTGTAATCCCAGCACTTGGGAGGCAGAGAAAGCAGGATTGCTGAGTTCAAAGCTTGCTTGGACTACATAGTGAGCTCAGGGCCAGCCTGAACTACAAAGCAAGACCCTGTCTCCAAAAAAAAAAAAAAAAGGAAACAAAGTTTATGTATATAGGGGGTGGGGGTCTGTAGGGAGGGCAGGGGAATGAGAAAAAAATGAAAATCAAGATATATCAAGTAAAGGTACAAATTCTTAATGTTGAATGTGATTGTAACATATATATATATACATATACATATACATATACATATACATATATATAAAATGTACCAATAAAAATTTGTTTTAAAAGAAATCACTGCACAGCTCAAGAGCACAGTCAGTGCATCCACCATGCGCTGCTCTGGACTAAGCAGGATGTGTACAGGACTGAACAATTCACCTGCCCAGGAAGGGTGCCTGGGAATACCCCATGTCTTCAGTCAGAAAAGGGATGCGCATGCAAGGGCCGAGGAGTGATGGGAATCTGTGGCTTGTTCTGGTGGCCTATAACACAGGCAAAGGGTGTAGCGAGTGGATCTTGTTGGTCCCTATGTGGACAATGGTGGCAGCAAGTGAAGATGGGGACAAGTGGCAAAGGCATCATCTTGGAACAGGCTGCATCCAGCTCACTGATGGAGCCTTTAAAGTCCAAATGCTCCCCCATCAAACAAAGCCTCCCCAGTCTTCATGATTATATTTTCCACTAATGAAACATCAGAAGCTGTTTAGTTGAGTTAGTTTCCCCATCATTTTCCCATCCCCAACTCCCATAGCCTGAAGGAGGGGAGGCCTAATTTCACTCATGGTATCAAGGGATTCAGTCCATGGTCTGCCCCAAAGCAGATGCAGCATGGCAGGACATGGGGGAGCAAAGCTGCTTGGTTGGTGGTGGCCAGGAAGCAACACAAGGGACTAGACCAGAGAGGAGGGAGGCAGGGACCAGATATGGACCCCAAGGTCACCCTCCACAGCCACCCAGACATACCCAAAGTGTGCCTTACAATGTCTTCAGCAGTTCCCAAAGCAGTCCACCTGATGATTAAGCCTAACCATGACCTACATGTGGTGTGTGCTTCTTCCTCATCCTCACTATACACCACAGATTCCACCAGAGTTTAACAATAAATAGTTTGAGCACATGGGATGTATTTCCAGACCCTGCCAGACCTTTCCTGTTGGATTGTGGGGATCCAAGGCAAAGCATCATAGACCTTCGCCAAGTACTGGTACTACACCTCGAGTTCTGAGGCCTGGAGTCACTGGTGGGTGGATGGCTCTGTGTGCCAAGTAACCACACTTCCTTGAGCAGTGGCTTTGGAGTCAGGCAGATCTGGGTTTGAATTTGGCATCTCTACTTACTCTCCACACATCTCACATTTCCAGGCAACTCAGTCTGGAAGCTCTAGATAAAACCAAAGTGAGGAAAGATAGTTAAGGATCCTTAGTCTGCAAGGCCGCTCCAGTGGCTAAATCAGTATCACTAGATTCAAAGGGGCAGGAATGACGTCCAGGTAAGAGGTATCCACCCTCCCCCATCACTGCAGAACCCTCTGGGTGTCAGGAAGAGGGTGAGGCACCTGTGGCCACTGCAGGGAGTCCAGACCAGCTCCAGGGTGCCCCCTGCCTCGCCCTCTCACCAGCCTTGCTGCTGCAGCACGACTTGTATTTATTCCATGTTACCACCTCTCATGCAGTTAGAGCCACTAATGAAAACAATTTATGTAAGTAATGAAAACAATTTATGTAACAAATGGGTAATTATATGACACTCAGAAAAGAATTAATATTCAGAACATGAAATTCAATAAGGCATACATTTGATATCCAGACCAACACCCAATGGGGTGACCAAGGCTGATGCTAAACCAGGCTGGTTGGGGAGGTACTATTACAGGGAGCTGGTCCCTTGTCTCCAGCCTGGTTGCTCCCCACAGTCTGGGCTCCGATCCCACTTCTACTTTCCTGTTCTCCCCTGCTCCATGCCCGGGGCTGTGTCTGAACTTCCTAGTACCTGCTGCACGGCTTTACAAAGTCAGTGTGGGCATCTCTTCTCTCCAGGATGGAGCCCACTTGGACATCACAGAGGGAGGAGAGCTGGGCTCCAGGCAGACCACATGGAGAAAGCACATCATCAAGCGAGCCGTGGGTGTGAGGGTGGGTACAAACCGGGGTACACCCAGAGGGCCTGCATGGGGCCAAATGCACACAACGTGTCCCTGAAGATGATATCCATGGAGCAGAAATCTGTGTATCTCTCCTCCAGCATGAAGCTGAGGGCACAGAAGAGATGGTAGAGCTCAGACATCCCAAAAGCCTCCTGGCCACCGTGGGGGAGCTGGGCCTCCACTCACTGGGCCTCTTCCTGGTCAGCACTGGCGCAGACCTTTGCTGCAGCCTTCAGAGGACCCATCTCAGCTCTGGGCCTTGTTCCTGCAGTAACAACCTGTTCACCCCACACACACACACATTTCCCTGGTCCCTGTGCTTCACACACACACACATACACATGCATGCACACACGCGCAAACACACACAGTGGCTGTCCCTCCTGACCACACATAGAACCACCTTGCACTGTGCATACATTCAGGAAGCTGCAGGCCTGCATCCTGAGTGAAGATCTTGCAGAAGCCTGACTTTAATGCCTGGTGGAAGTGTCAGCTCCCCCTCCAGAGGTCTGGAGCTCCCCTCTTCTGCCCTGCATCTCCTCCTCCCTGAGATGAGGAACTTCCACCAGTAGTAGCAGCCAGAGGAAGAAATAGTAGCCTTCATTCTGGATGCACTCTTGTAATATGGCACGCTGGGAGGTTGAGGCAGGAGAACTCCAAATTCTGCTCCAGCCTGGGCAATGTAACAACTTAACAAGACCCTATGTCAAAAATAAATAAATAAATAAATAAATAAATAAATAAATAAATAAATAAATAAATAGCAAAAAACAATTCGTAGGTTGGGGGTGTGGATCAGTGTAAAGACCCCGGGTTCGATCCCAAGTGCCACAAAACAAAAAGAAAAGGAAAAACTGGATGGGGTATAATATTTCCAAGATTTCTGTGACATTAAGAAAAATCACCAAAACACAGACTCTCCCAAAGCAAGAACAAAGCTGGAAACCAAGCACAGTGGTATTGCCCTAGAATCTTGGCCCTCTGAGAGGCTGAAGCAGGAAGATTCCAAGTTTGAGTCCAGCCTGAGCAATTTACCAACTTACCAAGACCATGTCTTAAAATAAAAAATAGAAAAGGGTTCAGGATAGAGCTCCATGCAAAGGGCCTAGGATCAGTGTTCAGTACAAACTGCAAAAAGTAAAAACAAAGTCGATATCTCTGGGCAAATGTCCACACCCACAGTCTACTTACAGCCTGGAAAAATGCAAAGGGCAACTTTAGCTCCTGGTTATACTGCACCCATGTCAGTTGTTCAGTCCATGAGACCAGAGAAAGAAAGACACTAAGCAGTTCTGCGCTGCTGAGCACTGAACTAGCCAGCAGGGTCAATTAAAAGGCGTGATTTTCCAAGTGCCCATTGTAATAGGATAATTGCAGAGAATTCCCATGCTCAGCAGTGGCAGAAAACCTTCCACTGCGAGCTGCTTAAATTATGACAACTTGTGACAGAATTTTCCAGGGATCCTTTGTGTTTCTTTCAACCCAAACCCAGCACAACTGAAGACAAATCAACAACTACTTATAACACTTCAATAGGAGATTCACATTTCTTGGTACAATAGGTGTTGTGGTCAAGGTTTGTAAGGGAAATAGATTTAATACGGGACACAATTTATAGGATTATTATTTTATAATAGACTCCCACAAAGTCAAATGCAAGAGATCTGTCCACACACCAGAGACCTGAAGAATCCATCCAAGGGCCTGGACCCCACGGCAAAGTGCTGCCCAAGTCCCACTGACGGCCTAGAGCCCGCGGAGATGCCTCGTGCTTGTCTGCACCAAGGACCTGCACTGGGAAGGCCCAGGGGCCAGAGGCGCAAGCCAGAGAGTCTGGGCCAGCGGGGTGAAGGGTCTGTGGTGCCAGGCTGAGGGACCTGCGCTGGGCGCCGGAGCCAGGACGTGACTGACACTCAAGGCGAAGACCAGAGCTGCCCTGACGGGAGCAGCAGTGAGAACAGCCCAGTTCATGTCAGGACAGCCACCCGCAGCGAGCTTCTCCAGGAGCATCAGCAGCCCCTGATCTCCCCTCAGTTCTCTTTTCATGCCTTTGGCAACAGCCCTCAGCTGAGTTCTCCATGCCCAGAACCGCACTGGCCCAGCTCAGCTGGGCATCCCAAGTTGACCTTTAGCTAATCTACCATAGTAGGGAATAAAAATACAAAATTATGAATCAAAAAAAAAAGAAGCAATGCTTTCGATCTTTGGCTGACAGTAGTATCAGGGTTAGGGTACCTTAGAGGACAGGCTGCTGCCTGGGCTCCTACAGCCACCTGAGAAAGAGGAGAGCAGCAGACACACAGCATCTCACTGAGCCCAGAAGGAGAGCTGGGGCCCTGTGCCATTACCAGGTGGGGGTGGATCTCCAGCTGAGTCCTCCTTCCTAACGGTCTTTAGCTGCACTGTCCTGGCTGCCTCCATGTCCTGAATGGACCCAAACATCTCCCTCTCATGGTCATTGTGACTTCGGGGAAGAGCAGGGGTCACAAAGGGCCAGACCTGGTGACTGAGGTGGACAAGGACACAGCACCATGTTTTTACTTGGTAGAAATAGCCATAAATGCTTAATTAGTGAGGACTGATACAACATATTACAGGAAAAGACATGACCATAGCCAAGCTGTTGGAAGCCAACACTCAGAAGGTGACAGTGGGAAAACAGCACAAGACAGAAACACACCGGTCACCTGGGCGCGTGAACATGGATCAGAGCTCACTCATGGCCGCCCAAGACCCAAAGCGAGAGAATGAAAGTATTAAAGGAATGAAAGAGAAAATCCAGTCAGCACAGAAGCCTTTCACAGGTTAAAAGGGGAAAAAAAATACCTTTTCAGGTTATTAAAAGCTGACAGAACTTGTCTCTAACACATCTGCCTCCAAAGAAAACAATCTAAGAGTTTCTTCAAGATAAACAAAAATGACAACAGATCAAAAAATGCCAAAAAGTACATGAACCGGACCAACCATGCAAAATATTACAGAATATATATGTGCTCTCATCTTAACTACTTTGGGAGACTTCTTCTTAATGAATTTTAGTTAAAGCCAAGTAAACCTTAGGGATCTTCAGACCATAGCAGTAAGTAAAACAAATCAGTCGTTAAATTTCCCATGGCCTCTCTACTATGAGAGACCTAAAATATAAATAAAGACAAAACTAAAAAGGCATATTAAAAAACAGAGGCCAGAGGAGTAAAAACCATCAAGATGCAGTAAATACATACACCTATTCCCCAACAGGAG
>PVIC010046055.1:0-14384 GCA_004025085.1 Thryonomys swinderianus
AAGGAAGGAAGGAAGGAAGGAAGGAAGGAAGGAAGGAAGGAAGGAAGGAAGAGAGAGAAAGAGAAAGAAAGAGAGAAAGAGAGACAGAGAGAAAGAAAGAGAAAGCGAGAAAGAGAGAAAGAAAGTTAGGCCTAGGGATGTTTCCTAAATGGTCTCTGCTTATCATTCAGGAATTAGACTATAGAACAAAAGAATAGCCCTAAAAGGAATAAATCATTATGTCATAATTAAAAATTATTACTTAGAACTGTTTGAAACAGGTCTTTCATGAATAAGCAATAAAAAATAATACATTATACAGCCATGGCTTTTTTTCTAAACTACAGCCTCTCTCTGATGATTTATTTTCTACCATGCAGGAAGGAATTATTTCTGTCTTTTAAAACCTTCATTGACATACATTGCAGTTGTTAAATTTCTCTGTTCAGAACAAGAAGGAAAACAAAAGGACGTTTATGCTAAGATTTTAATATAAGGAAATAATTTGATTTTAAATTCATACTACAGGGTTAATAAACTTCTGACTGAATCTGACCACAAAAAGAGGGTACTTAGCTCTTTATTATGGTTCTTTAATATCCTGAGAAATATTTTTAGTGTTGTGACTCTAAGAAGAAAATTCTCCTGGGAACTAGTTTCTAATACAAAGGGAAAAACTAAGAGTCGGTTTAGAATAACTCAGCCTTTATTTGAATGCCACAAATTTGTACCTTTAAGAACTGGAGAAGAGTCATTTTGCTGGGAAAAAAAGATGACAGTTGAAGCAAAAATGGGACAGGTATTTAGATGTGGTGCCACACTCATAAGGAGAGCCATGAAATTTCTAAAGTACTAAGAGGTTAGGAAGTGGGTTTTTCCATTTCGTTTGAGTTGGGCCTCTTCAACCACACTTGTACTTCAATCCTTTTCCAGCTTAAACCTGACGGTGACTACAAAGCTTACTGAGTCATTACTCATACCCAACCTCTCAGACTTGAACCTGTTTTTGACATTTCTAGAAATTCTAATATGACTATAGTCTTAGTTCTTCTCTTCCAAGTTATCATTCTCTTTTCTTTATATAAATTGTTAACTAACTTCCCTAACTGAAGAAGAAATTATTAACTTTCTTAAATGCTTCTGAAGTGTAATTTTTAGTTTTAATCTTGGTGAGGTAATAAAAATAATTTTAGCATTTCAGTGTAATTAATGTTTTGTTACATAGATAAAAAGAAGGAAAAGGAACAAAGTACAGAACAAGAAAAAAGTTCAAACAAGCCTAAAAGTTAACTACTACTAATAAACATACATATTTCTACAATTTATTTGGTAGTTACGGACTATAACAGATTTTGCAATATATTTGAAACACTTCTAGAAAATAATGATCTATAATTTTCAGTATACAGTGAAACAATAAACTTCTATTGTGACTCAATATGAAATATTTCCTTCACTAATTTTATAATAAGTGTCCTGTATTTTCAGGGATACAAAAATGATGTGTGATGATACAGTGAACTTAGAAGTCAAATATAATGCTCATTACTTTTATCAAAGATAATGTATTAAAAATATTAATGCTCAACCATACAATATGGAAGAAAATTACATGGTGGTCTACAAATCTCAGCCTTTGGAAGGTTGAGGCAAGAGGATTACTATGTTCCAGCCCATCCTGTGCTATATAGTAAGATTATGGCCAGCCTGAACTACATAATGAGATCCTAAATGAAAAAGAGAAACAGAAAGAGAGAAGTCACAAATAAATCACTCCTTATATATGAAACTGATGTTAATAGTAGCAGCTAATTTTTAGTATATGACCCTCAGAGAATGTTATTTTTACCAGGGAGTAATCTTTTAAAATGTCTATTAATACTGTTTAATATTAAAGTCCACTAAAGTTATGTGATTTCCCTAAGTTCACATAAGGAGATAATGGAAAAGGTGGTGATCTAGTTATTAAATCCATATTTCCAAAATGTCTATTATATGATACATACCATATTTTGTCTCAACTCAGCCCATTTTTTTTTCTGTTCTATCTGTCCAAATGTTTTGTTTAAAAACAAGTAAACAAACCAGACTGTCCTAAAAAGCAAGGGACATTAGAGCAATTCTAGAGAAAGGGTGAGTATATTTATCTCTTTGCTTTATCATCCATATATCTAAGTTGAGCCTTGACATTCTCCCCACTATTGCTATCAGGCAGCTACCAATAATCCCAAAACTCTTTCTCATCTACATTGGGGAGAGAAAGGAAGAGACAGACAATCACCTTGGATTATAGGTCCTTCTCTGACTTCAGGGAGTAGGTATCAAAGCTAAGAAAGATATTTCTAGAAAAAAAATTGTGTTTTATAGCAAATTGTTCATGAGTCTGTAATAAAACCTCATGTTAAACATGCAGATTTGAGTATGATGATGTTGATATTTGCTTCACTACTTTCTTTTGATAGTTGTATTTTAGTACCTCTCCATAATCTCTCAACCTCAGATGCCCATCTGTTATGGTTTTTAGCTAGATGTTCCCTAAGAGCCTCAGGCACTAATAGTCTGGCTTTTGAATTGAATTATGGGAGTTTACAGATGACTTGTCAGGAGATAAGAGTCTGGTTGGAAGAGGAGGGTCACTGTAGGTACAGCCTAGAAGAGTTTCTTTTTCTATCTGTCTTTTCCCTTGACCTCTCTTTGCTTTCTGAAAGCCATGAGATGAGGTGCTATCCTCCCCCACGTTCTTCCCACCATGGTGTTGTGCTCTGAGGTCTGCAGGTATGGATGGAAACAAAAAAAATAAGCCTCTCCTCCAGTAGTTGTGGGTATCGGGTATTGTGTCTCAGTTACAAGGCAAGTAAATAAGACACCATCATTGAATGTCAAGACAGATACAACAGTTAAGGTTGAGAGTAAGTATGGTGTAAGTTGAGTTGTAAGTATGGTGCTTGGGTGAGATTAGGCAAGATTTTACAAAAGAAGTATAGAAAGGGCACCTGGGCAGATCAGAAGTGACAAATCCAGTTTGAAGTAAATTAAGAATGTATGGTCATTAAATACTAGCAGCCACAACAGTAATGAAGCTTCCAATGACAATACCAATTTTGGTTTCATTTATATTCATTATGTACTGACTGACTTGGCCCTTAAATCAAAGCCTGAAAAGTCAGGAGAAAAAGAAAAATAGACATGACCATAGCATGTCAGTTCTTACATGGTATCAAACGTCCATACAGATACTTACCAGAAAATAAAGATAAATTATAGTTCTTTCTTCTTTCAAAATAGAAATTTCCTGGATACAGGATATGATTCAGTCAAGGACAAAATTGATAGCAGGGAATATTTCAAATTTGATAGTTTTAGTCTTAAATTCTCCCACTTTAAAATGTTCACCTCCAGGGGCCAGAGATTTAGGTCAGTGGTTCCGGCGCCTGCCTCGCAAGTGCAAGGTCCTGAGTTCAATCCCTGGTAACTACATATAATGCTGGGTGTGGTGACTCATGCCTACCAGCAATCAATACCACATACTACAGTGCCGGGCATGGTGGCTCACGCCTGTAATCCCAGCACTTGGGAGGCAAAGACAGGAGGATTGCTGAATTCGAGGTTTGCCTGGGGTCCATAGTGAGCTCACAGCCAGCTTGAACTCCAAAGCGAGACCCTGTCTCAAAATAAATAAAATGGAATTGGAGAAAGGATGTTTTGGAATCATTTTTATCTACAATTTTCATCCACCAAATGCTCAAAATTTGACAATATCATCCTAATTTTTTAAATTGCACTCTTTACTGGTACAAGTTATATATATCTCACAATCACATATAACATTGGGGAATCTGTACCAGTATATGACACAAGTTAATTCTCATTTTTACCCATATCCCCACCCACCCACACCTCCCCACCCCCTATATACATGCTCTTTTATTTTCTTTCTGTATCATATTTATTCCTTCCCCTCATTGCATTCCACACAAAATTTCCTATGGAAATTTCCTATTCTACAAAAACTGTCATACTTCCTGGAGCTCATTTGCATCTACAGGTGCTCATATCAAAGAGAAGATCCAGTATTTGCCTATCTGTGATCTATTTATTTCACTTATTAGTGTATCCTCCAGGTGTCTCCATTTGCACATAAATGAATCTATCTTGTCATTCTTTATGGCAGAATAATACTCCATTTTATTTTTTTAAAAACCCACATCTTTATCCACTCTCCAGTTGATGGACATTTGGGTTGTTTCCAAGATTGAGCTATCACGAACTGAGCTGCTATGAACAAGGGTGTACATCTGTCTTTCCAATGTGGTTTTAAAAATTCTTTTGGGTATATTCCTAGCAGGGGGATAGCAGGGTCAAATGACACCCCTAGTCCTAGTTTTCTGAGAAATCTCCACACGGTTCTCCACAACAGTTGCATAAGTCTGCAATCCCACCAACAGTGGAGAAGGGTTCCTTTCTCCCCACAGCCACGCCAGCATTTATTGTTGGTTGATTTTGTGATAGTGGCCATTCTTTGTGGAGTGAGATGAAATCTCAGTGTTGTTTTCATTTGCATCTCTCGAATGACCAGTGTTATTGAACATTTCTTCATATGCTTCTTGGCTGCTTTGACTTCTGCCTCTGAGAAGTGTCTGTTCATTTCAGATGCCCATTTTTGAATTGGGTCTTTAAACTTGGGGATGCTGATCTGTTTAAGTTCTTTATATATTGTAGATAATAGCCTTTTGTCTGATAAATAGCTAGTAAAGATTTTTTCCCATGTTGTTTGTTGTCTTTTAGCAGTGCCAGGCAAAACTCTTGGAGACATTGGCTTAGGCAGAGACTTTATGAATAAAACCTCGATAGCACAAGAACTAGCAGAAAGAATTAACAAATGGGATCTCATCGTACTGAAAAGCTTCTGCACAGCAAAAGAAGTCACTGGCACTGCTAAAAGACAATCATCCTAATTTTTTGATGCATCCACATCCAGGAGAATTAGGGTCATAGAAACTTATTGAGTCACATAGTGGGATGACTTTTTTCTGAGTTAACTTCTAAATATAATCACATTATATCATAGTAGTTTTGAGGAAGTATGAGGAAAATTATCTTGGTTTAACTTTAAGGTATTTTTTAAAATAGCAAGAATCCCTTCTTCAATCTTTAATTTTTAGCACCCTCATTCATTTTTAAAATATTCCCATTTTAATGTCTCTACTTTATTTTGCCTTTTAACCCCAGATAATAAATTGACATGGTTCTCAAAACTCATGGGTGATCTAGCCATTATATTTCAAGCCTTTTCTTTATATTCTTTCTTCATCACTTCCTGAGATAGTACAGGTTTCTGGAACAAGACTACACATTGGCTGATTCTCCTGTGAAGCCCACACGGGGATTCCCACACCAGCTGGTAGCAGCAACGTGGATTATGGGTTGTTCAGAGCCTCCACTAGAGATTACGCCTGAGTCCTGCAGTACAATTCTGACCACTTCCCTACCTCTGACCCCTCTTGCTCCCTACATCCTAGTCATTTCTCTTTCTCCAGGTGGTAAGGTTTAGAAATTCCCTTCTGTGCTGGTATCTCCACAAGTCCAGTTTGCATTTCTTGTAACAAACTAGAAGTTCACTGGCCACCTGAATATCCTAATAACTACTTAAATGAACTCCTCATTTCTTTACTCACCAAATCATTTTTCTTTCTTCTAGCCAAACAGCTTTAGACTTTCCTTTTTTAAAAAAGCAAAAAGTATACCATAATTCATTTTTAAAAACTAATTCAAAACCTTACAAAAGATATATGAAATAAAAACTTTGAGTAAGACCGAGTGTCAGTATTGTAAAAAGCTCTCAGAATGTTATAATGAAAAGAAATGTTACTAATCAAAACTCAGTTGGGCTGGAGATTTAGCTCAGAGGTTCCAGCACCTGCCTAGCAAGCACAAAGTCCCTTGTTCAATCCTTGGTAACCACATACAACATTAGCGGGCCTGGTGACTCTCACCCACCTGCAATCAGTACTACATATCACAGTGCCAGGCATGGTGGCTCATGCTGTAATCTCAGCACTTGGGAAGCAGAGGCAGGAGGATTGCTGAGTTCAAGTCTTGCCTGAGCTACATGTGAGCTCAGGGCCAGCCTGAACTACAAAGTGAGACCCTGCCTTAAAGAAAAAGAAAGAAATATCAGAGACTGATATGAGAAACTGAGGTTATAAACATCCTAGAATGAATGATTGATATTTTGAAATAGTAAATATTCAAAGGGTAATGGAGCTTAAGGGTAAATAATGAAGAAAAAAAGTTTATGGTAAAAAAAAAAAAGGAAATAATGCTTGTGTATATAGGGGGAGGGGGAGGTAGGGTGGATAGGGGAAGGGGAAAAATGAGAAATAAGTTGTGTCATATACTGGTACAAATTCTCAATGTGGAGTGTAATTGTGATGTGTATATATAATGTACCAATAAAATGTACCAATAAAAAAAAGAAAGAAAAGGAAAGAAACTTAGTCTTTCATGAACACATTCTGCTTCTACTGGAGCATTATTCATCCAAATGCCAACTATATATTCTCTTTAGATGGCTGTCTCAAACACTTTCTTTCTTAGATATTTTCAGATCTTTCTTCCCAGACATAATTTTCCCCTTCTTTATATCTAAATAGTAGTTTGTAACTTTCCCACTGCAGAAAAGAAATTATACCATATATCAAGAAGCTTGCACGTTTGTCTTATTTCTTCATTGAACATGAACACAGAACTAGTGGCTCTCACACACTAGGAGGCATAAATATTTTTGCAAAAGTTAAAACTATATATTCCCAAGACAAGTCCTCTGAAACTCTCACTCAATAACCCGAGTGATGCCTAGGCTATTGGCATAAACATAAGACCAGAAATTTCTCTCTTTCTCAGCACCCTGCATAATAGATGCTCAGTGTGTATTTAGTAAGTCCATACTTGTGCCTGATTAGTCACTTCACAGTATAGTGAACTTCAAGGATTTATCTTCCACTGGTTGTCTGCACTTTCTCAAGACCTCTTCAGCCATGAAAACAAAAACACCAACAGCAAAGAGAGTGTTTTTCCAGCCCCTTCCTTTACCATGAGTCACCCTTTAATGCTATTCCCCTAGAAGCAGAATGCTTCCAGATCTGTTCAATCTTATCCATGAAATAAGTTGAAAATTTCTCAGAGTGAGAAATACTTGATGTTGCTACCATGCCAAAGTTCTTTGAATTAATCACACTGTCGGTGGATTGGAATCATTCCACCAGTCTGGATTTTACAGTTATTTAAAGTTGAGCAGAAAAGAATTACTCAGCTCTGGAAAAGGAACTCACAGACTCTCTGAGGCATAATCAATCGGATTAGGAGTCTCTCTTCTGAAACTGGTTTTGTAACTTTGTCCTCTTCTGAATTTTTCCAGTCACCAGTCATTTGGCCTGTTCAACTCACTCATAGAGAAAGTGTCTTTCTCCAATCATTCACTAGGTGAAAACAGTTACAAAGTAATTAACAACAAAACTAATTCAAA
This sequence comes from Thryonomys swinderianus, assembly GCA_004025085.1. Lineage (NCBI taxonomy): Eukaryota > Metazoa > Chordata > Mammalia > Rodentia > Thryonomyidae > Thryonomys > Thryonomys swinderianus. The sequence goes on from PVIC010046055.1 coordinate 7,505, forward strand.
GAATTTCTGTGCTTCAAATATAAAAAATTAGAAACATCTTGCTTTTAGATTCTTTATACAGCAACAGAAATTTTTTCTTTGTTTTGCACTAATGCTAAATGTAGCGCTATGTTTTTCTTTGATATCTCTGTGGCTTAGTGTGAGATGTTTTCATTAAGGTAGAAAGTAATAAAGAAGGAAATTTGAAAAAGGTTGGCCTGATTGTATTACCACCCCTTGATCCTCCAGCAGCCCTTTTAATTAAGAAAGAGCAATCATTACACAAAATCAAAGTGGAAAACCAAGACGTAGAAGCCTATGTTGTTTTTAAGATTACCTAAAGAAAATATGACAAATGAATTAAAACTTAATTACACTACTGCTGCTGCTTTTAGTCCATTTTATTTCCTTATTAAAATTTTTATAGATTTTTTTTCATGTAAAAATGAAGGAAATATAATAATCAATTTGTTCAATTTCAATAAAGTGGTGACCAGGATATGTGAGATGTACAAGTACCAAGATCTTATTGGGTCCAAAGGGAGACACAAATCTAAATGATGGATGCTGTGAAATAATTTATTGACATGGAAAGTATGATATAAACCTGGTTTTCCTTTCTATGAGAGAGGCTTGCATGGCTCCTGGGATAATATTTGCCTCTGGGACATATTTAGAACAGTAACAACAGTTGGCTTTTCTGAATCATGATTTCATATAAGCAATTTATATTTTCATCTTATAGCTCTTGAGATCATATATTCATTTCAAAAATGTATTGAGCTCTGCTACTCACTGGGGAGAATGTCAAATAAAGTAAAGCTTTTGCCCTTAAAACCTCAGATTCTAATGGAAGGGACTCAAAGGTCAACATCTAATTTCAGTTTGCAAAGAGCTTGGACAAGGTGCTACAGGATTGCAGAAAACCAGGGCCCAGCGGTTGGGTGCCTTGAAGGCACGGTGGGTGCAACTAAAGCAATTTGAACTGAGTCTCAAAGGGATAAACAGGTGTCTGCCTGGCATATTTGTCAGAGACTTTAAACCAAGGGAAATGCAGGGATTGCCCAATTTTGAGGTTTAAAAGCATATGCTTTCTTATAAGAGCTACAAGTTACCCCAACTAATAGGTACACAGAGGTAAATGCAAACATGTTACGAGTGACTCCATCATTACAAACATCGCGTGACATGCAGTACACTGGAGAGTGTAGGCTGTGGAGACTGAAGAATTTTCACCAGAAGAGGGACATGATCATATTTACCTTTTTATTATAAAAATGGCTTTAGTATTGTATTATTGATATAAAATAAACCATTGTGTTCAAGGAATTACATATCCATTGCCACAATAAAGTTAATGAACACGTTCATTACTCCTGAAAGATTCCTGGGGCCTTTGGGCCTTTTGCCTCCCTCCTCTTACCCACAGTCAGACTCAGGAAACCACCGAACCACTGATCTGTGTTCTGGCACTGTAGATTCATTATGCTTTCTAGAACTCTTTATGACTGGAATCAGGCAGTGTTACTCATTTTGTCTTTTTTCCTTCATCAGCATAAGTACTTTCAGACTTACCCACGTTACAAATGTCAGTGATTCTTTCTCTTTAGTGCTGAGTAGTTCTCCACTGTATGGATTTACAATCTGTCTATCCATTTTCCTGTTGATGAGCATATGAATGTTGCCAGTTTTGTTTATTTGTTTGACCATTACAAATGAAGCATCACAAACACTCTTCCGTAAGGCTTTGTATGGTTGTATGCCACCCTTGTCTTGGGTAAATACCTAAATGCAGAACAAGATGACTTAGTAGTTTATGTGTGTTTTTGAGTGTGTTCGACAGTTTTCAAAACTGATATCCCTATTTATAAACTCAGCACTAATGTGTAGGATTTCTGGAACCTCCTTATTCTCATCAAACTAACTTTGTGTAGTTAGATTTTAAAATTTTACTAACTTCAGCAGGTGTATAGTGTTCCTTATTGTGGCTTGAATATCCATTTTTCCAAATGACTGTTGATACTGAGACTCTTTATAGGGGCTTATTTTATTCTTATATATCTTTTTTGATGATGCGTCTGTTCAAATCTTTCACCAGCTCTCTACGTTTTGAATTTCCTTATTATGACATTTTTAGAGTTCTTTAGGTATTCTGGATCTACAGTTCTTTATAAAAAATTGTACATATTTTCTCTCAGCAGGTGATTTTTCGAGTAGATGTTTTAAAAGTTTATGAAATTTATTTTATTGATTTTTAAAAAAGTAAATCTTGCTTTTTGAAATCATTTCTACTAAATCTTACCTAAATTTTAAATTTTTTTTTTTTTTCCTTTTTGAGCCAGGGTCTCGCTTTGTAGTTCAGGCTGGCCCTGAGCTCACTATGGTGCCCAGGCAAGCCTCAAACTCAGCAATCCTCCTGTCTCTGCCTCTGGAGTTCTGGGATTACAGGCGTGAGTCACCACGTCAGGCACTATGGTATGCGGCATTGATTGTTGGTGGGTGTGTCTCCACGCCCAGCATTATATGTGGTTACCGGGGATCAAACTCAGGACCTTGAGCTTGCAAGGCAGGCCCTAGAACCACTGAGCTAACCCTCCGGCCCCTAAATTTTAAATGTTAAAAAGATTTTTGTTTTTGTTTTTATTTGTGTCCTTGTTTTGAGACAGATTCTCACTATGTAATTCAGACTACCCTTGACTTACTATGTAGCTCAGACTGGTCTCAAACTCATGACAATTCTCTTGCCTCTGCCTCTAAAGCACTGAAATTATAGGCTTGCACCAGCACACCCAGCAAGTCACAAGCTTACTTTTAGAAATAAGTATATAGTTTTAGGGTTTATGTTTATATCTGACCATTTTGATTAATATTTGTATGAATATAAGCTCATTATTTTACATAGAAACATGTAAATGATCCAACACTACTTTTTAAAAATTTCATCCTTTATTCACCGAATTGTTTTTATGCCTTTGTCAAAAATCAGTGTTCAAAACCAAAATCAACTTAACAAATAGCCATGGAATGGTTCACAAAACAGTAGCATAATACATACTCTTCCCAAGAGCTCAAGAGACACTCTTTAGGACAGACCCTATCTTGTGCCATAAAATCAATGGACAATGGTTTAAAATATGCAAAATGTCTTTTCTGATAAAAATAGTTTAAAATAGAAATCAGGAACCAAAGAAAATTTCAAAATCTATGGAAATTAAATAGCCAAAATCAGGGATCAGAGAATACTTTGTTTCTGTAAAGACTTACATTATGAAAGAAGAAAGATATCCAATCAATAAATAAAATTTATAGCTGAATAACTCATAAAGGAAGAGAAAACCAAACACAGTGTTGGTGGAGGAGGCAAATCATTGGCCACAAAATGCGGAAGGAGAGAAAACAAAGGTGGCTTCTTGGCTCATGGTATACTGACTCGGTGTAATATACACTTCAGGAACAGTGTCATCATGAGAAATTTTATTGTAGGGTCAAAATAATAATAAATGTATAACTGTTAGGTCCAGAATAAAGTTGACATTTGTGTGTCATTTATCATGAAAGAAACTGTTACTTTGAGACCATAGATTTAGTGTAACCTGACCTTAAGATTCTCCACATGATGGTTCCACGGTGCAGATGTTCACTTGGAGGTTGTAGCTTATTACATAATGTGCTAAATGGGAAAAATATTCACATCAACAGTATGTGGCCAATGTCATTTCCCATAAAACTCTGTCAGAGAAACAAATTCCTGCCGTATATACTTCTTTGTGCATTGCAAGATAGGCTAGAGGTTTTAAGAGGAAATCACAAGGTCAGATGCAAGCAAGTTTTTTTTATAGTGGAGCATAGGAATCAGACAGCATCCCATCCATACATGGATAAGCATCTTTTCCCATAAAGTGAGGAGGGTTTATGTGTGTGTGTGATTGCTCAAACAAAAACTGCAACATAAAATAACCTTTGTAGAAACTGAATGTTGAGGAAAATATGAATTTAATTAAATGTGGAGTAACAATATCTTAGCATGAAGATATTGCATTCATGCTTACATTCCATAAACAACACTGAATCTTGCTAGTATGCAAGATGACACAAACTGTCCAAACTAATTTCCCAGTTAGGTGAAGTGACAGAATTTGCTATTTTGTGTATTAAGAATCTAAAACTAACAGTAGAACAGGGCTGGGGTAGAAGGTGGTTGCAAGATAAGAAGTGTCCCCATGCCATAGGGCATCATCCTCGGAGGGAGAGGAGCAGAATAGGCCAAAGCAGCAAGACTTAACAGAGACAGGCTGAGCAAGGTGAGGGCAGGACTACAAGCCAAAAATACGGACAAGGGAGAGAAGGAATCCAGACATCATCATGGAAAAGAAGAGATCCAGTCATGAAAAAAACCATGAAGAGCATAATCCTAAAGGAAGACACTTCCAGTTCTTATTTCTTGATTATTTCTTATTTTTATTTTTCACTCTGGTTCTTATTGCACTGAGCCCACAGAAGACTTCTTAAAATCTTCTACTGATCTCCTTAATCAAAATATGGTATCTTCTGGAATGGATGATGTGTATTTAATTTTCTGTTTTCAGGTCCTAATTCGGCATCGCAGAAGTAGTCAAAGCACATTAGTTGGGTGCTTGGTGACTTCTAAATAAATGTGTAATGTAAATTTCATAGTAGTCAAATATATACTTGAGATATTCAACTATTGTATAATTCATGGACATTATTGCCAGGAAAATATTAATAACTTCCCTCACCAAGCTTAAAAAAGCATTGAAGACTCCCTGAGTTTTAGCACGAGAGATTATGAATACCGTTGTTTGCATGTAGCTTTTCCTCACACAGTTGACACTACTGAAACGTGAGCCCACCATCACCACACAGACTGCATCTTCTGCAGGAAGGGCAGGACTCAGCGGTGCCTACAGCTCTTACTAGTGTACACAGTGCATGCTCTACCAACTCTGGTGGGCATGGACTTCTACATGTAATATGTAATGAGTGTTTAAAACTCCCTCTTTAACACTTCATGACATAAAAGAGTGCTTCAAGTAATCTTACAGCTATCACAAAATGTTTTTCTTCTAAGAGTTAGTCATCTTACTGCTTGTCGTCCTGGACTCCAGTGGCTTCCTAAGAGCACACTTCCATTCTAGATCCAAAACCAGGCTATACTTTGGCACTTATTCTATCTGTCAGTTAAAGAAGTTAAAATTTTCAGCTCCTTTAGAAAGCATAACTAAAAAATGGTATAACATGTTCTTATTACATTTTACAAATCTTCCACCAAAGTAAAATAAACTCAGTCAAAGAAAAATGGCCAAATTGGGTTGATTACTGTTTTGTTTTGTTTTGCTTTTTAGCCAGCTTACAACATACAGCAATACAAATACAAAGTGTACTGAAAAAAATTCTCTTTCATTAGAGCTAATCTCTAGATAAATCTTGTAAGAAAGTCTATGGATCTATTTATTCTACTATTCAAGCTAAGAGACATAAGATTACTACATGCATTAACTCAATACTCAATCCAATCTGTTCTTCAAATTAAACTCAGAAATATATGATCACTAATTAACATTGAAGAGTCCATCAATGTCAAACCATATTTGATTTTAGAATATTTTATTTGTTTGACATGTTCCACAAAAGAAATGTATGACCATATTTACTTTAGCAATAGCAATATTTGACACTCACATGGTGTTTTATACGTGTTGGCAGCCTATACATAAACAACCATGGATCTTTAAGCTGTGTTATTATATCGGAGCACATAAAACAGACCAAATTTTGCAAGTGCTTCATGTATGTCCAGTGCCACCAGACTGAACCGAAGTGTAATGAATTTTGTCATGCCTTTTGCTTTTAAGAACCTTAAGACAACAATTTTTGTGTGGAATCAAACATTTTCAGAAATGCTAGCCTATAATAAGACTTCAACGAAAATTCTTCCTTTTCCCTTGTAGGAAATTATAGTGAATTTTCTTCTTTGTCTGCTTGAGATATTTTGGGCTTGTAAAACTATTATTATAGGTTTCAAGAGACCACCCTCCTGGGTAGCACTTGAATAGCTTGCTAGCAACGATCAGGAGGAAGTGGAAGAACTTGAGAACTCCAAGGGTAACATGTTTATGGATTTAGAATATGTCTTGGAGGAGACAGTCTATAGATTCATCATCTATATGAGTTTCCAACCAGAAGTAAGATCTGATAGGAACACCCAACAAGAGGTTTGGATCAAAGAAGGTAGCATTTAGGTGGTCAGGCAGAAACACAGCACTAGAAGATGGAGGATGGCAGGCTTTGGAATGACAGGGCTCACTCTGGATCCAGATCCTGGCCTCACAGCCTAAAAACAGAAGTTAGAACTTAAGGAAGACAACAAAAGTGAGAGAAAGGAGCTAGAATGTCACAATGATGTAATAAAAACAATGGAAACTTTTATCAGGATGGTCCAGAACTGGGGGAGAACAATCTGAGGTGGGAGCAGACGTTTTTTTTTTTAATTGAATTCTTTATTGGTACAATTTATATAGATCTCAAAATCACATATAACATTGGGAAATTTGTACCAGTATATGCCACAAGTTAATTCTCATTTTTACCCATATCCCTACCCACTCCCCCCTCCTCCTGCCTTATACATGCTCTTTTATTTTCTTTCTGTATCATATTTATTCCTTCCCCTCATCATATTCGCACACCAAGTTTCCTATAGAAATATTCCACTCTATAAAAGCTGTCCTACTTTCTAGAACTCATTTGCATCTACAGGTGTTCATGCCAAAGAGAAGATCCGGAAATTGTCTATTTGTGATCTATTGATTTCACTTATTAGTATATCCTCCAGATGTCTCCATTTGCACCTAAATGGATCGATCTTGTCATTCTTTATGGC
>PVIC010046056.1:0-14384 GCA_004025085.1 Thryonomys swinderianus
AGACAGGGTTTCACTTTGTAGTTCAGGCTGGCCCTGAGCTTACTATGTAGCCCAGGTAAACCTCGAACTCAGCAATCCTCCTGCCTCTGCCTCCTGAGTGCTGGGATTACAGGTGTGAGCCACTACACCTGGCATTATGGTATGTGGTACTCATTGCTTGTGGGCGTGAATCACCACACCCAGTATTGTTTTATGTGGTTATTGGGAATGGAACCAGGGACCTTGAGTTTGCTATGCAGGTGCCAGAGCCACTGAGCTAAATCTGCAGCCCTCTAAATTCATTTCTTGCAGCAATGATTTCCTTATTCCAAAAGCACAGAAAGACTCAACCAAGAAAGAGAGCTGTAGTCCAATCTCCCTAATGAATATAGATGGAAAGATACTCAATAAGATACTGGCAAACAAAATACAGAGGGTCATAACCAAGTTGAATTCATCCCAGGGATGCAAGGATGGTTCAACATACAAAAATAGATAAATGTAATACATTATATTAATAGAATCAAGGGAAAAAACTAAATGATTATCTCAATAGATGCAGAAAAAACATTTGAATAATCCAACACCCATTCATGATTAAAACCATACAGAAAATTAGAATAGAAGGTCTTGATTTCAACCTGATAAAAACTATTTATGAAAAGCCACATCCAGCATCATACTCAATGGTCAAAAACTAAAACCTTTCCCTCTAAGATCAGGAACAAGACAATGATATCTACTATCACCACTCTTGTTCAATACAGTTCTGGAAACAACAGCCACAACAATTAGATAAGAAAAAGAAATAAATTGAATAAAGATAGGAAAGGAAGAAGTTAAGCTGTCACTATTTGCTGATGGCATGATACTCTATATAGAAGATTCCCAAAACTCAGCCAAAAAACTGAGAGGCCATATCACCAGATTCAGTACAGTAGCTGGGTACAAGGTCAACTCCCCAAAATCAGTAGCCTTCCTATACACAAATAATAGACTCACTGAGAGACAAACAGAGGAAACAATTCCTTTCACAATAGTGGACAGATAATGAAATATTTAGGAATCAATTTAACAAAGGTGGCAAAAAAACTTTTCTCTGAAAACTACAGCACTCTGAAAATGGAAATGGAAGAGGATAAGAGAAACTGTAGAGACATTCCTTGTTCCTCGGTAGGAAGAACCAATATTATCAAATGGCCATAGTGTTAAAACTACTAGATAGGGCTGGAGGGTTAGCTCAGTGGTTCCAGCGCCTGCCTCACAAGCGCAAGGTCCTGAGTTTGATCCCTGGTAACCACATACAATGCTGGGCGTGGAGACTCATGCCCACCAGCAATCAATACCACATACCACAGTGCCGGGCGTGGTGGCTGACGCCTGTAATCCCAGCACTTGGGAGGCAGAGACAGGAGGATTGCTGAGTTCGAGGCTTGCCTGGACTACATAGTGAGCTCAGAGCCAGCCTGAACTACAAAGCGAGACCCTATCTGAAAAGGAAAAAAAAAAACCCTACTAGATAGATTTAATACAATCCCAATTGAAATCCCAATAGGATATTTCACAGAGCTAGAGAAAATAACTCAAGACAAAGGGCTACTATCTAGAATATATAAAGAGCTTACAAACAACACTACCCCCAATTTAAAGACTCAATTCAAAAATGGGCATCTAAAATGAACAGACATTTATCAGATGAAGATATAAAGACAGTGAAGAAATGTATGACCCTCTTCAGCCAAAGCAGCTAGATTGATTTTTGCCCCTTGCCTCATCATGGCCACTTAAAGTACTTCTTTTGAGGGGGGAATATTGTGTTGGGTAAGTTAATTAGATATCTTGTGGGCAACTACAGGGTCAGCCCATAAGGGGCCAATATGGAGGACAGCCAAGGAGCCAACATGGAGGACTATCTAGACACATTCACTGAAGATAAAAGGAGAGAAACCATCACACCCACGTAAGATAAATAACAGTGATTGATATTCTAAATATTACCTAGGTGAAGTACCAAGATCTTACCTGCCTCTTTCAGGAAAGATCTCTGACTAAAAATTCTTGTGTGCTTGCTACATGACTTGCTTTCCCTTGGGGCCCCATTTAAGCAATATTTCCTAAGGGACTATACTTGTCACAGTCTTCCTTGCTGATCATGTATTTGTCCGTTTGGTGATTTCTCATTGGGCCAATATTACCTAAGTGACTATATTTTCAATGCTACTGGTTGACTATAGTTTTATCCCACCTTGAACCCTCTTCACCTCATGGCTTTGTCTTGCAAAAACCTCCTTGAAAGGAAAGTGGGTAGGCAACCAATTTTTGGGTCCTACTTCTGTTTCTCTTAGGCAGAACCTATCTCTCAATAAATTTTTCCTACTCTTAAAAACATCAAACAAACAAAAAGCCTAGCATGATACTGACACAAAGAAACAGATCCAAAAATCAGTGGAATAGGCTAGAAGATACAGAAACAATTCCAGACATACTAAGCCACCTTATCTTTGCCAACAAGCCAAACATTTATACTAGAGGAAAGATAGCATTTTTAATAAATGGTGCTGGAAAAATTGGGTCCCAACTTACCAAAGATATAAAACTAAACTAATATCTCTCACCATGCATTAAACTAAAATCAAAATGGAGGGCCAGAGATTTAGCTCAGTGGTTCCAGCACCTGCCTAGTAAGTGCAAGGTTCGCTCCCTGGTAACCACATGCAGCATTACAGGGTATGGTGTCTCACGCCCACCAGCGATCAGTACCACATACCACAATGCCAGGCATGGTGGCTCATGCCTGTAATTCCAGCAGTTGTGAGGCAGAGGCAGGAGGATTGCTGTGAGTTGGAGGCTTGCCTGGGGTACACAGTGAGCTCAGGACCAGTTTGAACTATAAAGTGAGAACCTGTCTCAAAAAAATGTCAAAATGGATTAAAGATCTAAATATTAAAACAAATGCTAAGCATACTGGAAAAGAGGCTAGGTAGAATTTTTGAACATATTGGCATAGGAAAAGACTTCATGAACAAAATCTCAGTCACATGTGAAGTAGCATGGAGAATCAACAGCTGGGGTTCCTTCTATTAAAAATCTTCTGCACACCAAGAGAAACCACCACCAGAGTGAAGAGACGACACACAATGTGGGGAAAAATTTTACCAACTGTTTCACTGACACAACTCTACTATCTGGAATACACAAAGATTGCTTCTCAGCCTTTTTACTAAGATCAAGTGCAGAATATACAGAGAACTTAAAAAAAATCAGATTCCTCAAATTTAGAGGCCTAATAGAAACTGGACATCTGAAATGAACAGACATTTCTCAGATACAAAAATAGAAACAGCAAATAAACAAATAAAAAATGTTCAACATTACTGGTAATCTCAGAGGTACAAAGCAAATACTGCTGAGATTTCACTTCACTCCAGAAAGAATGGGAGCTATGAAGAATTCAACTAATTACAAACAGTCGGGGTTTGTGAGAAAAAAGGAATCCTTCACTGTTGGTGGGAATTTAGATTGGTGTAACCACTGTGCAAATCAGTGTGGAGGTTCCTCAGAAAACTAGAATTATAGATCCTGTTTTGATCCTGCTGGGTATCTTCCCAAAAGAATTAGAAGCATCACACCACAGGCATATATGTGTAATTGTTGGGACCAAAGAATCTTCATTTTATAAGTCACCCCTATCTGATGTTTAAAATGTGAACCAACATTTGTACTTTGTAAAAACATTCTTTGCAAATGTGATATATAATCTGTAAAAACAACTTGTGACAACTTGCTAATTATGCTAATTGTGTAAGGTTCCTTGAAAAACTATAAGCAAACCAATAAAGTCCCTGGTCATTCTGGTTGCCAAGTAACAGCAATCTCCTGGTAGCCTGAGGGGACCTCAGACCTCTTCCCACCAAAGATTTCCTTTGTTAGCCCTCCCACAAGATGACTCTGTATTTCCTGTTCCTCCTCTACCAATGACCACCCAATAAGTATGATAGATCAAACTGTTAGCTAATCACTAGGAAGTTTTAGGTCCCTCTCCCGCGTGTAACCTGATATGCCCTTAAAAGGGACCGGTACCCATTCTTCTGGGTCTCCAATCCAATACTGGTAGATCCACTCCATGCTGTGCTAATAAAAATGCCCTTGTTCACTATATGGGTGTGCTGGCCTTCCTGGGGAGAGCATGATCATCCAGGCATAACATAACCATGTTTATAGTAGCACAGTTTGTAATAGATAAATCTTGGAAACAACCCAGATACACATAAATTTATGAGTGGATGAAGAAGATGTGTTTTTAAAATTTTTATAAAATGGGGTATTACTCAGCCATAAAGATTGATAAACTTTATGACATATATAGATAAATGGATGCATAGTTTGCCTCCTTACAACCCCCTACTCTTTCTATACATAAACTTTTTTCATTTTTTCTTTGTTTTTACCATCAATTATTTTTCTTTACCTTCTTTGCTCCCTCCCCCAGTTCCCCTTTCCCTTTGAACATTTTTTTCCTATTTCACAATACTTATCGTACATTCTGGACCTCATTTATACTTTCAGTCTCTAATACTAGAGAAATGATATGATATTTACACATCTATGTCTTACTTCACTTATGAATATGGCCTCAAGTGGCATCCATTTAAGTACAAATCTGTCCATTTTCATTCTTTATGGCTGAGTAATATTCCATTTTATTTTTAAGAGAACACATCTTCTTTATCCAGCCTCCAGTTCATGGGTATCTGGCCCATAGCTTTAATCTCAACATCACACATTCTAGATCCAGCCATCTCCAAAAAGCTCCACCTATGACTGCATGAGGCTTTTATACAAGTATAATAGATATCCTCCCAAAATAGTTAAAAACATCATACTACAGTTATATGTGTGTGTGTGCGCATGCGTGTATTCATGTTTCTAGCAGTACAATTCATAATAGTTAAATGTTGGAAACAGCCTCTATGCCCATCAACAGATGAATGGATAAATAAAATATATTTATGCACAATGGCTACTAAAGAAGAATAAACTGGAATCATTTGTGGGAAAATAAATACATGTTGAAACCATAATGTTAAGTGAAATGAATAAGATACACTAGCTAAAACATTTTGTGGTTTCTCTTACATGAAAAAATTAATAGGAGAGAGAGAGGAAAAGTTATTGTACCTACATGTATTGCTGCCATTGGCTTCTAGTTTCACTCCAAGATGGTATGAAACCTCATTTTATAGGATTCACTTTGGATATGTTAAGGTGTTTATTGTTGTCATATGCATGGTCTATTTTAATTTTTTTTCTTTTGCTTTATGAAACAGGGTCTTGCTTTGTAGTTCAGGCTGGCTCTGAACTCACTATGGTGCCCAGGCAAGCCACCACGAACTCAGCAATCCTCCTGTCTCTGCCTCCCGAGTGCTGGGATTACAGGCGTGAGCCACCATGTCCGGCACTGTGGTATGTGGTGTTGATTGTTGGTGGGCGTGAGTTCCCACACCCAACATTATATGTGGTTACTGGGGATCGAACTCAGGTCCTTGCGCTTGCGAGGCAGGCGCCGGAACCACTGAGCTAACCCTCCGGCCCCTATTTTAAATTTTTAACAATCCCCTCCTACAAGAAACTCAAGCCCTCCAAAAAAATCTGAAGTTTCCAGGAAAAAAAAAAAACACCACAGGTTATTCTCCTTCATGCCTCATTTTCTCTCTCAGAAGTTTGACTTTTAAATTTAGACTGTCCAAACTGGCACAAACATCCTATGCTTCTATTTTTTACTTACAATCATAAATTTTATAATATCCAGTAACTATTACCAAATATTTCACTAATTATCAGCTTTCTGGAGCCCATTGTTAATTACTTATGTCACATTTGACATTTACCTTGAGGTAATACATGTCACTTCTCTTTTAAAAATGCTGAGAATGAAGTCATATCATATACTGGTACAAATTCTCAAGATTGTGTGATTATGATGTGTATATAAAATGTACCTATGACACAATAAAAATGCCTTTTAGCTACCACCAAATAATATATTTTAATTCTTGTCCCTTTTAGAAATAGTCCAAATATTACTATTTGGACTTACCAATATTACTTACCAGTATATAATATTATCTTTGTACAAAAATACCACTCAAAGATCTATGCCAATTGTTAATTATTCAGAGTGAAAAATCACATAAGTTCCTCTTAGGTGGTCAGTTTTCAAATATGCCTATACCTGAGTGGTGGCATCTTCCGTATAGTTTGTATAATTTGTCCTGTAATGCTGATTCCACAACTTTATCTCCACTACTGGAAAATCATCCTTTCATCCCACAGGCTCTGGTCATGCTTGTTTTCCTTTGCCATCCCAAAATAAATCCACTGCTAAGATCACATCCATATCACGTGGTGCCATCACTCAAGCTGAGCCCAACTGAACATAAACTCAGTACTCCCTATTATATCTTCAGGAAGGAGAAGATGATCTCATGCCAAAGTTTAGATTAAGGCTATAAAATAGTTTCAGGGTAGGAAACACTTTTCCACGTTAGTTCATTTGAATAATTGTAATCTTGGTTAAATTGCTCAGTATCAGCCAGGGTTAAAATCTAAGCTTATGATGAAGTATAACAATGTAACTTGGGAAATAACATTTTAAATATTTAGTTTTGTGTTGGATGGTCTCAGTTGTTAGTATTTGTTTGTGCCAGAGAAATACCATTTTCATGATCCTGAATGTAAGTTCTGTAGTTGATTTATTTTTGTCTAATAAATTAAAAGTACCAAGGTAAATATTTTGTTAAGGGAGAGAGAGTTAAATAATATACCAGGATCTCAGAAAAAGTGCATGGATAATTCATTATAAATTATTCAGAGAATTCTGAAGAGAAGCTTTTATCGATGACAAAGGCAGAAGCTTGCGCTACGTACTATATAAGAGAATAAGACCCTCATTGCCCATCTCTTTCCTATAGTGCATCCGTTATGAATTTTGAAAACCAACACTCACTCGTTAAAATTCTTAAAACCATCACCTGCAGGACAAATTTAAAATTTGGTATGTGACTCTTACGAACATTTTCTGTATTTGCCCCCAAATAATTAAGAGCTATGTTTCACCTGTTCCCCTGAGATTTACCCCTCCTCCTTTGCTTGATGCTCATCTCAGCACGGTACTGCCTGTTTCTCAGGACCTGATACATTCTTATTTAAAGGTTCTGGGTCCTTGTTTTTCGTATGTGCTCTGTTTTCCTTGCAGCTGCTTCATTTTGGTGCTTGCCTTTCCTAAATTTCAATGCCTGTTGTTTGCTCTGGAACCTGCGAAGCACAATAGTGTCAGAAAGAAAAGCAAAACTTTAGTGCCGGGAGTGGTGGCTCACGCCTGTCATCCCAGCACTCGGGAGGCAGAGACAGGAGGATTGCTGAGTTCGAGGCTTGCCTGGGCTCCATAGTGAGCTCAGGGCCAGACTCAACTACAAAGCGAGACCCTGTCTCAAAAAAAAAAAAAAAAGAAAAAAGAAAAGCAAAACTTTGACACAGTTGTGCTGCTTTGAGTAAGGGTGGAGATTCACTTCTACATATTGCTTTCTTTTGAGAAACGTTATTATCTCTGGCCTCTAAATATTCCACTAAGGGAAACTTGGTACACTTCACTGATGGGGGAATTTTTCAAGAACTTCCTAGCTTCAAAGCTTTGCAGGCTTATCTTTTCACTCTAATGTGAATTTCCTCTGGTCTCATAGGACAGATACTGTATTTTTTCTTTTCCATGTTCCTTTAAGGCTCCTCAGACCTCTGTGAAATGTGTTGGAGTGCAAAGATTAAGTCAGGATGCCAAGCAGGTGACATCGTTTCTCTGCAGAACAGTCTGCATGACAGAAAAAGGGTGCCTCTACAGCCCAATTCCTTTTGCTTTCCACACTCACTCAGCCCCCTGTATAGTCCAAGATACTTTCTTGTCTCATAATTAGATGGCAGGAGAAGTGTGCCAAGGCTGTCTCAGGGATACTAGAGGTCTTTGTTTTTGGTGCATTATTTTTCTGCATTTAGAAACCACTAACATTTTGTTGTTTAGTCCTAGGATCGGGACAAAAAACCAAGAAAGATTGATGGTAAAAAAAAAAAAGGAAACAGTGTTTGTGCTTATAGGGGCAGGGAGAGGTAGTGTAAGACCCAACTTGACATAAAAACAG
The DNA here is from genome assembly GCA_004025085.1 of Thryonomys swinderianus. Classification (NCBI taxonomy): domain Eukaryota; kingdom Metazoa; phylum Chordata; class Mammalia; order Rodentia; family Thryonomyidae; genus Thryonomys; species Thryonomys swinderianus. The sequence continues at coordinate 8,169 of PVIC010046056.1, forward strand.
CCATTTGGTTAAAAACCTCCACTTGTGGGCCGGAGATTTAGCTTACTGGTTTCAGCACCTGCCTAGCAAGCTCAGGGTCCCTGGTTCAATCCCCGATAACCACGTACAACAATAGTGGGCGTGGTGGCTCACACCCACCAGCAATCAGTACCACATACCACAAATGCTGGGTTTGGTGGCTCAAGCCCGTCATCCCAGCATTAGGGAGGCAGAGCCAGGACAATTGCTGAGTTTGAGGCTTGCCAGAGCTACACAGTGAGCTCAGGGCCAGCCTGAACTACAAAACTAGACCCTGTCTCAAAAACAAAACAAAACAAAACAGGGCCAGAGGGTTAGCTCAGTGGTTCCGGCGCCTGCCTCTCAAGCGCAAGGTCCTGAGTTCGATCCCCGGAAACCACATACAATGCTGGGCGTGGAGACTCATGCCCACCAGCCATCAATACCACATACCACAGTGCCAGGCATGGTGGCTCACGCCTGTCATCCCAGCACTTGGGAGGCAGAGGCAGGAGGATTGCTGAGTTCAAAGCTTGCCTGGGCTACATAGTGAGCTCAGAGCCAGCCTGAACTACAAAGCGAGACCCTGTCTCGAAAAAACAAAACAAAACAAAACAAAATCTCCATTTGTGCTCTGTAACCTCCCTGTGAACCAGGAATTTGTCTCCTTAAAAACTGTCAACCCAACCGATGTGTGCAGCTGCAGATTGTATGTTTTTAAAACTTACTTTTCTATAGTAACCAGTGATCTAATCATTGCTATTGGCTTCGGTAACGACTTGCTTCTGCACTTTAACAATAGAATGACCTAATCATTTTTGCATAGAAACCTCTTGGTAACAGGTGGGAGGGGTAAATTTGCTTTTAAATACTGTGTGTTAGGCTAAGTGGGCACTTTCTTCCACGTGGAAGGATGGGGCTCAGCTGGGTAATAAAGCTCTTGGTTGGACTTTAAGATCATGTCGTGTCCTGAGAGATTGTCTTGGTGGGACTTGGGCACAACAGTAGGATGGGTAGGAGAGGGGAGAAATATGAGAATTAAGTTGTGTCATATACTGGTACAAATTGTCAGTGTGGAGTGTAATTGTGATGTGTGTATATATATATATATATATATAATGTACCAATAAAATATACCAATTAAAAAAATGAAAGAGGAAGGAAAAGGGTTTAGGTTTAGCAATCAAGAGCTAGTAAAGGATCTTTACATTATTCCCAAAATATTACTGCTGAATTAGTTTTCTTTTTCTGTCCTTTTCAGAGAGTATTTATTTGTATTGAATTGGGTTTGTCAGATCAACATGAATATCTGATTCCCTGAATAATCCGGAGGAGGCCATAAGTTCTGTCATGTTCGTGTGTGTGCGGGCAGGTGGGAGATCTCCCCCAGTTTGGTGCTCAGCTCTGGGCTGGAACTTCTGTGTAATCTCTTCCACCTCCAGCTCATGCCATTTTAGAGGAGCAGCTCACTTTGCCATTGCCAAGATGAGTATCCTTTGGTGAAAACAAGTATTTTTTTCAACAGTGTTCAGTAGGGCTTTTGAAATGTTTAATTTTTCATTGTCACTACGTTCTAGGTAAATGTCTCCCTACAATTTATGAATTATTCAGAGTATGTAGGGAAGTTTGCAATGTCAGGAGGGGAAATTCTGCAATATTAATGGACCTTTCTTTCCATATTTCTTTCTTCTCCTCCTGATTTGCACTGTACAATCAGTTGACCAGTCAGCCATCACTTGTTTTCTTTGGGAAAGGAGAAAAGATAGATACTTCACCCCTCCCTCAAGTTAAGTAGTTGTCTATGTGCCTGTGAAGACTCAATTCAGGCTTTCTCCTTTTTGTCCACTATCCATTGTATGCACTCAAAGACTATTTTCTAACAGGACAAGTTCATTAAACTTTTCGTGGGAGAAAGTGAGGCAGAGTTTTTGATCTTTTATTTTTCTAATGAATTTGTGTCATGCAAAGAGGAACAAAAAAATGTCACAAGTCCAGCTGGTGATGAACTTCTTGCCTCTCAGAACAGTGAGAGACACCTGGAAAACTAGATTTACTGGCCAAGAGGTGACATAGTAATGGGTTCTTGACATATACTTCTAGTATAAACAACTGCATAACTATGTAACACTCATTAGGAGACCATTTGGAGGCACTGGACCACAGGCAGTGCAACATTGTGGTCTTTTAGGGAAGAAAATTCCATCAAGTGAAGCCAGTATTTGCAATAGCAGGCTGTCTGAGAGTGTGTTCCACTCTCAGACACAAAGGGCACAAAGAGACAGAATCCGAAAAAGCACAATAATTTTACTGAGCTAAATATCCAGATAAAAGTTTGTAGCTACTAAAATAATGGTAATTTCTTTTTTTTTCTTTTTTTCATTAAGTTTATTGAAATATTTTAGGTTTACGTTGTGATCACCTTCATTGTTGGAAAGTCATGCCTATACATGGTACATCTTTTTTTTTTTTTTTTTTTTTTTGAGACAGGGTCTCGCTTTGTAGTTCAGGCTGGCTCTGAGCTCACTATGTAGCCCAGGCAAGCCTCGAACTCAGCAATCCTCCTGCCTCTGCCTCCCAAGTGCTGGGATGACAGGCGTGAGCCACCACGCCCGACTACATGGTACATCTTGATACTTGTCTTTTCTGATTGCCCTTCTCTTCTTTTTATATCCTCCACTCTTGCCACTACAAAAAAAACTGTTTCCATTTTCCTTTTTTCATATTATTTTCTTTGTCTTCTTTTCTTTCCCCACCCCCCACTTCCTTTTCTCCTTGCACAATTTCTTCCTATTTCATATTATCTATTAGACATTTATACTTTCAGTTTCTCATGCATTGGTATTTACACACATGTGTCCTAGTTACTTAATTTAAGAGTATGGCCTCAAGGGCTGGAGGGTTAGCTCAGTGGTTCCGGCGCCTGCCTCACAAGCGCAAGGTCCTCAGTTCGATCCCCGGTAACCACATATAATGCTGGGCGTGAAGACACGCGCACCAACAATCAACACCACATACCACAATGCCGGACGTGGTGGCTCACGCCTGTAATCCCAGCACTGGGGAGGCAGAGACAGGAGGATTGCTGAGTTCGCAGCAGCTTGCCTGGGCAGCATAGTGAGCTCAGGGCCAGCCTGAACTACAAAGCAAGACCCTGTCTCAAAAAGCAAAAAAAAAAAAAAAAGAGTATGGCCTCAAGGTGCATCCATTTAGCTTTAAATGTCTTGAGTTTATCATTCTTTATGGCTGTGTAGTACTCCATTTTTTAAAAAGTTCACTTCTTCTTTACTGGTGACTAGTTAATAGGGATGAAAATAGTTAAATTTTGTGTCATATTTGGAGAGCACAGAGCAATTGCAGTCATGAGCTGAAGGCAAGACTTGTAGAAGCCTGTGACAGAAGGGACAGTATAGGAGTGAGCACAGAGTGGATGACATGTGGGGCCTCATGACATCTACTTTAGTTCCTATGTAAGGCTGGCATTAGGAGTGTGGACTGGGTTCCATAGTGAATAGTGCACCATCAAACTCAGCTAAATTTGATGTGTACTCATCTTGACACAAAATAAAAACAAGCTCAGGAGGACCAAAAATGTCCAGTAGTAGTTTAACTACCAGCCATAACAAAACTGAGTAAACTTTATTGGAAGATATAAAGTCTAAACTTTAAATATATACTGCACAAAATAATGAAATATTAAAAACTATATAATAAAATAATAAAAATTTCAAACTACCAAGAAATAGAAAGTGTGAGTCAGAATCAACAAAAAGGTAAATTAACAGAAACTGACCTGAGTATATCAAAGTTACTGAAATTAGACAAATAGTTACTTTATTTATTAGCACATGAAGAAATGCTCAACATCACTGGCCTTTCGAGAGATGCAGATGAAAACAACTCTGAGATTTTATCTTATTCCACAAAGAAAGGCTGCTATCTTGAAATTAGCCAGCAACAAATGTTGGTGAGGTTGTGGAGAAAAAGGAACCCCTCTCCACTGTTGGTAGGAATGTAGACTAGTATAACCATTATGGTGATCAGGGTGGAGATTCCTCAAAAAACTAGGATTAGAGATTCCATTTGACCCTGCTATTCCCCTGCTGGGGATATACACAAAAGAATTACAAGATTCCTATCACAGTGACATATGGGCACCCATGTTTATAGCAGCTCAGTTTGTGATAGCTAAATCAACCCAAATGATTGAAACAACCCAAATGCCCATCAGCTCTAAACTGGATAAAGAAGATGTGGTTTTTTAAATAAAATAGAGTATTACTCTGTCATAAAGAATGTTGAGATTGAATCATTTATACTCAAATGTATGTACCTTCAGAACATATTCATAAGTGAAATAAATAGGTCACAGATGTGCAAATATATATTTTCTCTGATATGAGAAACTGAAGTTATGAATGTATTCTAGAATGCATGATTGACATTGTGAAATAGCAAATATTCAAAGGGTAATGGGGCTTAGGGGTAAATAATGAAAAAAGAAAAAAATTAATGTTAAAAAAAGGAAACAATGGGCCGGAGATTTAGCTCAGAGGTTCCGGCACCTGCCTTGTAAGTGCAAGGTCCTGGGTTCAATCCCGGTAACCACATACAACAATGCTGGGCATGGTGACTCACGCCCACCAGCAGTCAACTAGTAATCACCACCACATACCACAGTGCTGGGCCTGGTGGCTCACGCCTCTAATCCCAGCACTTGGGAGGCAGAGACAGGAGGATCGCTGAGTTCCAGGCTTGCCTGGGCTACATAGTGAGCTCAGAGCCAGCCTGAACTACAAAGCGAGACCCTGTCTCAAAAAAAAAGGAAACAATGGGGCTACGTTCAGCGGAGACTGGAGCAAGATGGCGATTCTGGGCAGGCAGTATGGGCTTATTTTGCCAAAGAAAACACAGCAGTTGCACCCTGTTTTGCAGAAACCATCAGTGTTTGGGAATGATTCGGATGATGACGATGAGACCTCCGTGAGTGAAAGTCTTCAAAGGGAAGCTCCAAAGAAGCAAGCCATGAAACAGACCAAGCTGGAGATGCAGAAGGCCCTTGCAGAAGATTCCACTGTGTATGAATATGACAGTATTTATGATGAAATGCAGAAAAAAAAAGAAGAAAGTAACCCCAAATTACTTTTGGGAAAAGATCGAAAGCCCAAGTATATCCACAATTTACTAAAAGCAGTTGAGATCAGAAAAAAGGAAGAGGAAAAAAGAATGGAAAAGAAAATACAGAGAGAATGAGAAATGGAAAAAGGAGAATTTGATGATAAAGAGGCATTTGTGACTTCTGCCTATAAAAAAAAACTGCAAGAAAGAGCTGAAGAAGAAGAAAGAGAGAAAAAAGGCTGCTGCACTAGAAGCACGTTTGGATGTAACCAAGCAGAAAGATCTCAGTGGATTTTATAGGCACTTACTAAATCAAGCAGTTGGTGAAGAAGAAGTACCAAAATGCAGCTTTCGTGAAGCCAGGAAGAAAAATCAAGAGGTTACTCAGATGAAGTAAATTCAGAGAACAGAATACCGCAGGAGAAATGTGTTCTCCAAACTCGTGTGATGGAGGAGAACCAGGATGCAGACAGTGATTTTGATACTAAGAGCAGTGATGATGATGAAATGGGAGAAAATAAGATGAATTGCAGAAGGGTAAAGGTCACAGAGACCTCCAGGAATTATTCCAAGCATCTCAAGAATCATAACCACTCAAGATCATCTAGTGAAGAGAGAGGACATAGTGCCAAACACCACACCAAAAGTTCCAAGTCCAGAGGGCATGAGAAAAGGGAAGATCCACACCAAGAGAGGCAGTCCAGAGACCAGGAAAACTATTATATTCACTGTGACCATAAAAAAGTAAAGGATTCCCATAAACCCAGACAAGCCAGTCATAGAGATTCCTATGGGAAGAGGCATGAACAAGAAGATAAACCAAGAAGAGACCAGAGAGAAAGAAATGACAGAGAATGGAAAAGAGAGAAATATTCTTCAAGGGAACAAGAACGAGATAGACATCGAACTGAACATGACCGACACAGTGAGAGAGGTGGGGAAAAGGAAGAGAAGAGCAAAGAAAAGGAAGAACACATGAAAGGAAGGGAGGAAAGATATGAAAATAACGATAAATACAGAGACAGGAGGAAACAAGAAGTCAGTGTTCAGTCTTCAGAAAGAAATCACAGAAAAGAAGGCAGATCAGATTCTAGGGCAAAGGAA
>PVIC010046057.1:0-14384 GCA_004025085.1 Thryonomys swinderianus
AAAAAAAATATTAAACAGTTCATCAAAAATATTTAATTCAGGGCCGGAGGGTTAGCTCAGTGGTTCCGGCGCCTGCCTTGCAAGCGCAAGGTCCTGAGTTCGATCCCCGGTAACCACATACAATGCTGGGCGTGGAGACTCACACCCACCAGCCATCAATACCACATACCACAGTGCCGGGTGTGGTGGCTCACGCCTGTCATCCCAGCACTCGGGAGGCAGAGACAGCAGGACTGCTGAGTTTGAAGCTTGCCTTGGCTACATAGTGAGCTCAGAGCCAGCCTGAACTACAAAGTGAGACTCTCTCTCTCAAAAAAAAAAATATTTAATTCAAATCAAATTATGAGAAAAGACATTCAGAATGTAGAACTCTGCAAAACACACAAACCCCTCCTCATCTTCAAAAGGAAAATGCCACAATTATAAATTTTAAAGAAACAAAGAAGATACAGTGACTACATATAAAATTCACTGATTCAATCTGGATTAAGGTACTATAGTCCAGTGAGGCAAGAACTAAGAAAGACATATTTACATAGTGGGAGAAATTCATTCTCTCCTCTCCCACACTTGAGGAAAACTAAATGTAGACTATATATTAGCTGATACCACAGAATTTCCTACTTCTTAGATATGGTAAATTTTATCATGCTTATGGAAAGTGAAGTATTTTGGGAGTAACATGAGACAGTGTCTGCAAATTATTTTCTGTGTAGCTTATGACACAGTTTATATTGCTATGGGGCAGAGGTTTACAAAAAGTGGGTATGTGCATACATGCATACACACTGCTGAGAAAATGTGGCAAAAACGTTATCTAATGAACTTAGATGAAGTTACTTAGGTATTCCCTATTACTATTATTTTCTCAACATTTTTGGCAGGTTTAAAAATTACAAAATAAAAGTAGGAGGAAAAAGTATAAACCAGTTAGTATGGCAGTAATGTGTTATATATAAATTTTACATATATTTTTCTTTTTGAGACAGGGTCTCGCTTTGTAATTCAGGTTGGCCCTGAGCTCACTATGTAGCCCAGGCAAGCCTGGAACTCAGCAATCCTCCTGTCTTTGCCTCCCGAGTGCTGGGATGACAGGCATGACCCACCACACCCAGCACTGTGGTATGTGGTATCGATTGCTGGTGGGTGTGAGTCACTATGCCCAGCATTGTATGTGGTTACCGGGGATCGAACTCAGGACCTTGCACTTGCGAGGCCTGAACCACTGAGTGAAATCTCCGGCCCTATCTTAATTAGTTTTACATACTTTCCCTCCATCTCTTGGTTCCCTTTCTATTCGCAAAGATTTACTTCCCTGTTTCCTATTTTCTATGTTTTATTTTGCTCTTTATTTATATTTTGGGTTTCTCATGTAAGAGAAACCATGGGATATTTAAGCTTATGTGTTTTGTTTACCTAACAATATGGTCTTAAGGTGCTATTCTAATTTAACAATAGCTAAGGTTCAGAAACTCAGCATGTAACACCTGAACAATGACTGCCTCTCAGCTCGCTGAGAGCTATGAATGTGTACCTCAGTCTCTCTCTCTGTGCCAGTAGAACCTTATACACCCATCTGTCTGCTTAATTGGAATTTTGAATTAAACCTTATAGGAAGAATTCAAATTCTGGATAAGGCCAGAAAAGTCACTAATCATCACTGTCTACACTCAATCATTTTCTGTCTTCCTTTATCCTTTAATTTCATTAATGAGCATAAAAGTGCCACAATACAGTCCAAGCCAAAGTCCAGCAATAAAAATTTCCTTCTTGCCTCCAATCACCAAATGCAGTTTACCTTTGAACCATTCTACACTGTGTTGGTTGTAGCAATTACCTAATTCATGTCTCTAAAAAAAATCATCTGCCTACCGTTTAATGCTTCATCTTCCTGCCACACCATCTAATCAGTAAATTTTGTCATTATTAAAAATACAGGCTTTTCATTAGCAGCTTTTGCTAATGTGAAGGCTATCATCTAAAATTTTTAGTAATAAAAACTTTATAATCTTCAACTTATATGAAAGCTTAAGCTGGAAGGATACTTAAACCACAAATAGAAAGAGAAACTAAATTCAGTTAAACAGTTAAATTTTAATCACTAGTTATTTTTTATTACGTTACTAACACATTAAGTATTAAAAACAATAGGAAGTCCTTACAAGCATATAACCACAACCACAGAAGCTCAGAATATATTTTGCCTCATTATTCTATTTTAATATATAGTGTAAACAACACCAAGATATATCCATCAACCCTAACACCTCTCCCCATTTACTTTGCTTTCCCCTACTTCTCCTACCATTTCCCTTCTCCTTTGAACAGATTCTTCCTATTTCAGTCTATAAAATGGAGTACTGCTCAGCTATAAAGAATGACAAACTTAAGACATTTATAACTAAATGGATGCACACTGAGGCCATACTCTTAAAATAGGATACACAAGGGTAAAAACTGAAATTCTTTGGTCTGAGAAACTGAAAGTGTGAGAATCATAATGTGTAAGTTACAAATAGTTAAATTTTAAAAAGACAGTTATAGGCCAAATTCCCACTAAAATTTTCCTAAGGCATTAAGCTGTGAATTTTTCAAGTCAATTTCACTGTATTATGAAATAAATAATTAAGATAATACTCTTTTGGCTTATGCCAATGTAGCAGGTATTTACAAGACTGCAGAATATGAAAATTACTATATCTTAGTAAAATTGTTAAGGATGCAGAAATTGGAAGATTTACTAAATGATTTACTCAAATAAAGAACTATAAGAACTGCAGAGTCCTTAAAGGCCCAACTTGAACATATACAGAAAAAAACATAAAAGTAATGTTACTTCTTAAAAGAAGTACAGGTAATTCATCCTCAAAATGACAATGAGGAATTAGTAGGTTACATTGGTAACAGGCGACACCAACATTTCCCTTTATTAAATCATTCACTAAAAATATAGGTTCATAAATCCTAAATATAATTAAACAAATTTTTCATAAATCTTCCATAAATTCATTCGATGTTGCAGCTTGACCTGGAGCTTTTTTTTTTTTTTTTTTTTTTGCTTTTTGAGACAGGGTCTCACGTTGTAGTTCAGGCTGGCCCTGAGCTCACTATGGTGCCCAGGCAAGCCGCCGCAAACTCAGCAATCCTCCTGTCTCTGCCTCCCGAATGCTGGGATGACAGGCGTGAGCCATCACATCTGGCATTGTGGTATGCGGTGTTGATTGTTGGTGGGCGTGTCTCCACGCCCAGCATTATATGTGGTCACCGGGGATCAAACTCAGGACCTTGCGCTTGCGAGGCAGGCGCCGGAACCACTGAACTAACCCTCCGGCCCAACCTGGAGCTTTTTATAAGTTCACTTAGTTCATCAGAGTGACTATATGTTTTACTGCATACATATTAATGTTTTTCATTCCAGGATACTGTACCACACCCTGCTGGGAGGGTAAAATATATTACAAATGCATTCTATTATCTTTCTATATCCAAAAAATTGTCAATTCCCAAACACACTGGATAACAGACCATGGAGCTGTTGTGTGTCTCTGATGAGGTCTTTCTGAATTCTTCCTTCTCTCAGGAGTGCCTCTGCCTGTGCTAGCACACTGTTTCATACCAAACCTCCATCAATGAAGATAACGTTTTAATGGTTTGACAGGTCCTACATTTATTTTGAATACTTAAGAAGTGACCAAATTTTTTTCATTTGGCACAATACTTGTGCACTAACTCTGTCCATAATAAAGACCTACTAAATGAGCCAATGAAAAGACGTGGGTAGAGCTGCATGAAGTACAAGGTAAACTTTGCTTATACTATTTTTAGTCGGGCTGACTTACTTACAAATTACACAAGACAGAGTCCAGTACTTAAGAATTAAAAATAATCGGGGGGGAGGTAAGGAAGACTATGTTTGTATATATTTTCCCTGCTACCTCTCATGTTTTGTTGATATGGTTTTTTTCTAAGATATCCTATTATTCATACGTTCAATATATACACTCAATGCTTCATAAAAAGAAACAAGGAGAGGTGTAAAAACTGAAATTCACATAAAAGATCATTGAAATGACAAATACAATGGTACCTCAGTTCATGAACTTAATTTGTTCCATGATTCTGTAAAAGATGGCCACATTCTTGGTCCTACGGGAAAGATGGCCCCGATCATGTTCATCACCCAATACAGTTTCCAAGCAAAAATAAAATCTTGCCAAACACTTCTGTTTGCAAACCAAACTGATGGCAACCAAAAGTGTTCATGAACTGAGGTGCCACTGCAGAACGGAAAACTCAACAGAAAACAATTCAGGGATACATCTAAAGGGAGCAGTGAGAAAAATATCTGACGAATTAAATTGGGGTCAGATTTGAGGTGCTTAACATGCTAAGCTTAAAAATATGCATTTTAAAAGAAAGGTTACATTTGTACCTTTGAATATTTAGAATAAATGCTGGTGAATTCAACAAGAGAAGCACTGAGGGTAGAAGACCATAATGCTGTGGACATGGTGGAGTGAACAGCACATGAAGAAAGTGACTGAAAACAGAAGGAAGGAGTGACAAGGGAGAACTATTTATTGAGAACTGGCACAGCTCACAAGCCAGAACAAACCAATACCACTTCTTTCATGAGAAGTCACGATACTAAATGTGAGGAATAAAGTAATGAAGCAGATATAATCCATTTTATAGAAAAACTATAGTTGTGGAAAAAACAACTACTGTATTTTTTTTGTCTATTTGTTTTGAGACAGGGTCTTGCTTTGTAGTTCAAGCTGGCCCTGAGCTCACTATGTAGCTCAGGCAAATAATTAGATATTCTGTAGTGTAATGTAAGAGAATAGATAAGTATATAAGTGTATTTTAGTTTTTAAAAAGGACTATACAAGAAACAATATTATTGGGGCCGGAGATTTAGCTCAGTGGTTCCAGTGCCTGCCTAGCAAGCACGAGGTCCCTGGTTCAATCCCTGGTAACCACATACAACAATACCAGGCATGGTGACTCACACCCACCAGCAATCAGTCCCACATACCTCAGTGCTGGGAGTGGTGGCTCACACCTGTAATCCCAGCACTTGGGAGGCAGAGGCAGGAGGATTGCTGAGTTTGAGGCTAGCCTGAGCTACATAGTGACCTCAGAGCCAGCCTGAACAACCAAGCGAGACCCTGTCTCAAAAAAAAAAAAAAAAAACCGCAAAGAAACAATTTTATCATCACTAATGATAAGTAGAAAATCATTCAAATTTTACATGTCCAATTTCAACACAGGACATTTGCTTTCCTTCTGCAGTCAGAGTTCCTCTGAACCCTTCAGAGTATAAGCAGAGTATGACTATAGTAGTTGAAGACTGGCATTTATTATACTTTTCTACAAAGCCAACTATTTTGTCTGGTACTAAAGAAAAGATTCATTCTTTAATGAAGGAAAATGTGACTATGTTGATAAAGAGACACAGTATATATTTATATTACTGTGGGTGAACTGAGTCAGTTTTCTTACTGTGTGAGAGTTTGGTTTTAAACTGGCTTTAGGTGCTATTTCTTTCTCCTTTATCTCTGCATTTTCACTCTTTACACAAAATGCGTTCCTTTCCAGAGCATACAACTTAAAAGGACTTCTTAGATTCTGTGGGCTATAAAGGCTCCAGTCATTTTATCAGTATACAGTATTTATTTCAATCTATTTATTTATATGTACTAATTAATAGAACCTATACCACATACTTATAAATCCTCAGTGCTTAGCCCTAGTCAACTTATAAAACCAAGTCCAAGAGATCTAGACTTAAGATTAATATTTTCAACTGATATGATGACAAAGGGAACTTGCTAATCCTATCTCATGACAATTCAAAGAGCAGAATTCTTTATGTAATACAGAATACAATCTTTTTTTTTTTTTTTTTGAGACAGCGTCTCTTGCTTTGTAGTTCAGCCTGGCCCTGAGCTCGCTGTGTAGCCCAGGCAAGCCTCAAACTCACAGCAATCCTCCTGCCTCTGCCTCCCGAGTGCTGGGATTATAGGCATGAGCCACTATGCCCAGCATTATGGTATGTGGTTACCAGGGATCTAACTCGGGACCCTGTGCTTGCAAGGCAGACGCTGGAACCAATTAGCTAAATCCCAGGGCCAACATAGGACAATTTTATAATAAATACAGGTGTTGATGCCCAACATTTCATAACATTAAAAGGGGCAATGATAAATTAAAAGGAGTCTCGCCGGGCGTGGTGGCTCACGCTTGTAATCCCAGTACTCGGGAGGCAGAGACAGGAGGATTGCTGAGTTCAAGGTTTGCCTGGGCTACATAGTGAGCTCAGGGCCAGCCTGAACTGCAAAAGCGAGACCCTGTCTCAAAAAAAAAAAAAAAAAAAGTTTAAAAGGAGTCTCAAAGGTATGGCAGGTATGAGAGGGTGACATAAGGAATAGAAAAGATGACAGGTAGGCACTGTTTAAATTTCAGAAGATCAAGCTAGGAAAAACAAAATATTGGCAACAGTCTTTCTATGGTTCCTGTTCCCCTATTCCACCACCTAACTTATGAGGAAAGTCTGTAAGCATTAGTAACAGTGTGTAGTTCTTTCCTCTACTTCCTAGGCAAATCAATGTCCAAGTTGGTCAATATTGCTGCAAGTGCCCTTTGTATATCTAACCTTGCACCTCAGAATCCTTTTCCTACAAAGCAACCAGGTCCATTTTCTTAGGTTAAAATTGGAACTTACTAGTCTCCTGTTTAAAATCCTCTAATAATGATCTGCAATGTTTAGAATATATATACTTTCTATGTTCTAAAAGTCCATGTAAATCATGAATCCTACTCATGCTGTTAAGCTTATCCATACCACTTCTGTTTCCTCTCATTCTGCTGTAACCACACTGACCTTTCTGTCCCATCCCCATGCTTGAACTATTTCTAACTCAACCTTCACTTATCCTCTAGATGTTAAATGGTCTATCCCTAGATCTCTGTACGGTTGGCTTCATGCCATTATTCAGTACTGAACACAAAACCCTCTCAGATACTTTCCCTGACCATGTTAGACACAGCAGTACTCTCACCTCCTTCCACCCAAGTGCTGCTCTGCTTTATCTTACTCATATCCAGGCCTCCAGTTTGGGATCTCTTTCTGTCTTGTTCCACTACAATTTAAGTTCCTTGAAGTCCCAAATACAGTAGGTGCTTCTTATCCTTGCTCTCATCCTCTTTTTCTATTTACCCAGTCCAAGCTCCATCACAGAGCCAGTTTCTTTCCTAATCTTCACTTTCACTTTCTTCAATACACTTGGCCATTGCTTTCTGTTTGTTTTCTTTGAGGTGAAAAGAACCTGGAATCCAGCTCCAGGAGAAGAGAACAACCTAGAACCTGATATCATTTAGTTGGCGAGCCACTTTTTAGAAACAAGCTATCCGGTAACAAAAGGACTGTCACACCACAGACCAAGTTGATACTCAGAGTTTGATAGAAACTCTGTGACACATCATTTAACACTAGCATGATAAGAAAATCATTTTATTGTATACCCAGCACTTGGGAGGCTGAAGCAGGAGAATCACCAAGTTTGAGGCAGTCTGGGATACACAATGAGTTTGAAGTAAACCTGAATTACAAAACCAAACCATGTCTCAACAAAAACAAAAGCAAAAAACATTTTATCAGTTGCGGGCATGGTGGCTCTCGCCTGTAATCCCAGCACTCAGGAGGCAGAAGCAGGAGGATTGCTGAGTTTGAGGTTTGCCTGGGCTACATAGTAAGCTCAGGGCCAACCTGAACTACAAAGCAAGACCCTATCTCAAAAAAAAAAAAAAATCATGCATTCATGTTACCATAATAAAAAATTGAAGAAACAAACAATAAAAGAATTATACTGAAGTAAGAGAATGTTCAAGAAGTTACTGACCAATTACACATTATGGACACTATCAACAGTATTAATGTATTAAGTATGAGTTTTCGCTAAATGCCCCTTAATGTCTTTTCCACTATGAAATCCTGATCTATCCAAAATACAATGAATCACTCAATTTTTGTGGCTTTTATCTTATACCATTCTATTTTTAGTAGATCAGAATTAGTATTTACTTTATATCGACCTACAATTTAATATCTGGAGTGAATTTAGGTCATCTTTTTCTCAAAATAACACTGAACTTTCTATTCAGAGCAAAGTATCATTTTGAGATACAACAGAATAATGGATAGCCACACATTCCCCCACTGTTAACTGTATTTATAGATACAGCATGGTACATAAGATTCAATGTTTCAAGGGATTTGTGCATTATTTGCTATGACTTGGTTTTTGTTCTTTTTGTCACCCCATACCTACTCTTTCTGCCTAGGACTACAACATGAAATACTGCCAACTGATAAAAGGCTAGAAGATAATGTGTAGCCATGTTACTTTGTCCACACAATTTTGGTCTGAATAAAATTTGCATTTATGTCTGAGGTCATTTAATAAGCCAGGATTACTTTCAAAACATAGTACTTTAAAACAATGTATTTTGACCAAATTAATATACTTCCATGGGAAACAGTAAATATTATACAAAGATTAAAACAAGTCCTTTGAAGAGCTGATTTCAAAAACTCATTTTGGAGTATGGTGCTTTATACACCAAAATGAGTTATTGTGGAGAGTAAGTTTTCAAAAGACAGTAGTCAAATCACTGCATAATACTACATAGCTTTTCCATTTGCATAATATAGCAACAAATATAGACTCCACAAACTTACAAAACATAAAATTCAAACTAAAGGACTAGTTTGACTTTATTTAATCCATTATTTCCCATATTTCTTTGGCCATACTTTCCTACATTTCTAGGGGAGAGCTACCAGTAGAAAACACAATTTACAGAAGCCCTGCTATACAACAGCATTGTTTGAAAATAGTATCTTTAAATAGATTTATGAAATAGCTAGGCTATAAACTGTGAAACAAATGCTGTTTCTTTATATGGACTCATACCAAGGCACTAGATAAAAATTTGTATAATTACACTAAGTGTTCAAAGCAGCTAAGAGATAATTATAAGATGGATAATTTAAACAGTGAACATTTTTTAAATTGAATTCTTTATTTGTACATTTTATAAGGACAATTTTGCTAAATTCCTGTATTAACTATTCATTTCTCTGTAACAGTAATTATTTTATTTTATAGTACTATTTTTCTCTCAGTTATTAAAAAAAAGACTTTCAATATTAAAACTAAAGCTCTACTGGGGAATCTTGTGGTTCAAAGAACAAATGAGAAGCACATGAATATGATTCTATTGGTTTAAAATCATTTATGTCTTTGTTCCTTTCTACACCATAGCAGGCTATTTATGAGAGGATTCCCCCCACCCCCCACAGGGTCTTACTATGTAGGCCAGGCTGGCTTTAAACTTGGAGCAATCCTCCTGCCTCAGTCCTCTAAGTACTGGGACAACAGGCATATGGCTACTATGCTTCACTGTGAAAAGTTTGGTTTTTTTTTTTTTTTTTTTTTTTTTTTTTGAGACAGGGTCTCACTTTGTAGTTCAGGCTGGCCCTGAGCTCACTTTGTAGCCAAGGCAAGCCTCAAACTCAGCAATCCTCCTGTCTCTGCATCCTGAGTGCTGGGATTACAGGCGTGAGCCACCACACGCGGCTGGGAAAAGTATTTTTAAAACAAGTATTCTATTACATTTTGCTAGACTTCTTGACCATTTTGTTTTAAAGGCAACATAAATCTACCTACTTTGTATTTAACACTCCTCAAAAAAGAGGGACTACAGCAGATTTAGAAATCACTTACTTAATCATTTCAAAAAGCTTTGGATCTGAGACCTTGATATTTCGTGCCATATTCCAGGAAAGATGAACCATGGGTACTACTGACTTCACACTTTGCAATTTGTTCCATTCGTACCGTTCCACTGCCAATTTATACTGGCAGGCTAGGAAAAAAGAAAGTTATAATGCAACCCAAAGCATCAAATGATATGGAGATAATCATCACTCTTTCAGGTATTATCTTCAATATCAATTCTGAAAACTTCAGGCAATATTAACTTAAAATGAAGAACATGGTCTTTAAAGCTAGACAGACCTGGATTCTGACCAGGACCTAGTGCTTGTATCTTTGGACATTTTATTTAATTTCTCTAGACCTTCATTTCTTCATCTGTATAATGGAGGTAATGATATTAATTAAATGAGATAATGGATAAAAATCAGCTCAGCACAATGCCTAGCACATGGTCATAGGAAGCACTTTTTATAATTATCATAAAATACAAAACTGTTTTCGTCTTTAAGTTTTCAGAATGAATTTCTACTTCGACTCCCACAAAGGCTTTCCTGTATAAAATAAAATCAAGCACTTTAAAAGTTATAAAAGTATGTCCTCCAGGTACACAAATATATAAACTTGTTATCTGAGATCTAGTCTTAGATTTGCATTTTTAACTTTAATTTCTTATGTTATAAATTGAAATTTTATGCAAAGAGACACTTATCTTTCAATATTTACTGAGTTATATTTCAAAGAAGAAAGAATACATGTATCAGACATAAGTCTTTACACAGTAAAATTGTTTTTTTTTTTTTTTTAATTTTTGAGACAGGGTCTCGCTTTGTAGTTCAGGCTGGCCCTGACCTCACTATGGAGCCCAGGCAAGCCGCCGCAAACTCAGCAATCGTCCTGTCTCTGCCTCCCGAGTGCTGGAATTACAGGCGTGAGCCACCACGTCCCGCATTGTGGTATGCGGCGTTGATTGTTGGTGGGTGTGTCTCCACGCCCAGCATTATATGTGCTTACCGAGGATCGAACTCAGGACCTTGCGCTTGCGATGCAGGCGCCGGAACCACTGAGCTAACCCTCGGGCCCTAGTAAACTTGTTTTATATATTCTTTAAAATACCTGTAAGTGGACCAACATTCCAAGCAATGTTGTTGCACCAGCCAATAGCCTGAACCCAATGCACAGTGCCTGCATTTATCCACACCAAATCTCCAGGTCGCTGAATAAACCTATATACTGGAACATTTGCTTCATAAAGATCTTCAAGGTTGGGCCACCAGGAGCCCATTAGGAAATTCAAATTATTTCTGAAATAAGAAAAAATAATGCAAATGGATGAGGTACTTTAATAAGCTCTTTATAAAACTGGATGATGGAAGAAACTGTCTAAAGCTTTTAAATAATGCTCATTCATTTAAATGAAACAAGTGCTTACACAATAAAACTGCTGTTATATAGTGTGAAACTTTCAGTATACTTAGTTGAGTATTGGGTTACGTATCTAAAGATCAGCATTATCTCAAACTGATTTTTTTCAAGGAACCAAGTGAAATCCAAAGCTACTGTGAAGTAATATTCACATATTTTAATTTATAATTTATAATTATAATTTAATTTATAATTTCAATAGACTATTTTTTAACTGAAGTCTTTATTGGTATGTTTTACATATAGCTCACAATCAAACTCAACATTGGGAAATTTGTACCAGTATATGACAAGTTAATTCTCTTTTTTTACCCGTATCCCTACCCATCCCACAACCTCCTACTCCCTATATTCATGTGCTTTCTTTTTCACAATAGACTACTTTTGATTGAATTACTCTTCTTAGAGTACCCAGAAATCTCTAAAAAGTAACATGGAAAATCGAGATGACACCAAGATATTTAAATCTATAAACAGGAAAACCATCATAATTTAAGTACTAGAAATTTCCCTCAGGATCTGAGTGAAAGGAAAAGATAGAAATGGTCTCTACTGCTGCTCTTTAAAATTATAAGGAAGGAAAGGGAGTTAAGATGTAAGCCTCAAATTTTAATTAACTACTTCAGATTTCATATTTTTGGGAAGAACAACTTGCAGAGTAGAGATGTTCCTTAAGCTCTAGAAATGAAATAATTTTGTGTCTTGTTCTAAAGTATATGATAAACTTTGACTTAAATTTAATTTTATGTCTTGACCAAGGGCTGCCTAACTATGGCCCATAGCCCTCTTGCCTGTTAAAATTGCCTTAAATAAAATTTTAAGAACACAGAGCCCATTCATTTACATATTACTTCTGCTTTCCATATTACAATGACACAGTTGTGACAGAGACCACAGGAACTACAAAGATTCAAATACTTATTATCTATTCCTTTATAGAAAAAATTTTGCCAACTCCCTCAAAAACTGCAAAGCTACTCTTTCAAAGTCTAGAACAAACTGACAATGGCAGCCTAATGTCAAGGGCATTAGGACTGGCTTGCTGCTTGCGATAAATCTAAGTGGATATAGGCCAGAAAAAGTTTATAAGCCAAAAAAAAAAAAAAAAGTTCAAAAATAAATCCCAGTTCTGCTTCATCCATGTGTTACAAAATTGAAAAAAATATCCTAACCAAAAGCAAAACAAGCAAGTGCTGGACATGGTGGCACACACCACTAATCCCACCATTCAAGAAGCCTCAGCAGAAAATCCTGAGTACAAGGCTAGCTAGCCTGGGCTACATGGTAAGGCCCACGCCACAGTGGACTGCAGAGTGAGCCCTGTCTCAAAACACTAAAATTGGCAGGGATTTAAGCTTAGTGGTTCTGGTACCTGCCTTGTAAGCACAAGGTCTCACGTTCAATCCCCAGTACCAAAAAATCAAATCAAACCAACTCAAAAATCAAAATACCCCTTGTTAAACATTTAAGCAAGCAATCCCAAATAATCAACTACAACAAAACCACAAACCTGCCAAAAAAGTATTGTTTATTCATATATTCTAAACAGGATCATTTCAAGATATATTACTTAATATCATAAACTGCACATAGTATCAGAAGTAATCTTTATGTGAAAAAAATTACAGTAAAATCCTAAGATAGCAATGCTTCTTCTCGAGCTCAGTTACTAAATTTATCTAACCCCTCCTACTCATATGATATTTTTATTATCTTTAAGCTCAAGTTTTTGGACATCATCTGCCTATTCCAATTATCTTTGTTCCCAACTCACCTCTCCATTTAGACAGGAAACAAAACTGTACCTTATAAAAATTCCTACTCAGAAATAATTTACTAGGATCACTGTCTAGCTATAATAATGTAACTATTATCTCAAATTTTAAGAAATAAAAATGTTTCTGTAATGCAATGTAGATTTCCCACAAGACATTTCTTTCTTAGCTGCTACAGGACTGCTGCTCCATATAAGAAAATACAATTTTTGTAAATGAGTTCTAGAATGTATGATAGATTTTATGAAACAGTAAATATTCAAAGGGAATGTGGTAGGGGAAAGTAATGAGGGGAAAGAATAAATATGATTGGGAGAGAAAAAGAAAGAACATGTATATAGGGGGTAGGGGGTTGTGAGGTGGATATGGATATGGGTAAAAATGAGAATTAACTCATGTCATATACTGGTATAAATTCCCCAAAGTTGAGTGTGACTGTGAACTGTATATAAAATGTACCAATAAAGAATTCAATTCAAAAAAAAAGAAACTTTAAGCCAGCAAGGAAAAAAAATAAAATACAAATTAAAGTAGATTAGGTTACTTCATCAGTACATTTGAAACTCTAAAATTCCCCATTTTTGGCTTTCTTACATCAAAGGAAGCCTATATGGAAAATAATGAAGACAACATTAGATGATTATCTCTCTTCTATATGCAGTATAAAGAAATTTTGGAATTTGCTTCTCAACTATGATGCAAATGCTAATTAAATGTCAATATTTATAGCAAAGATCCTTAAACCAAAGTAAGAAATTACAAGTTAGTAAATATATATAGATAGATAGATAAGATAGATATAGATATAGATATATAGATATATACACACACACATAGTGATCTTATATGTATATGTTGTAACCCCCTCTAACTGGGATGCGGGTATAATACCAGCTGTGTGTATAATCTGTTTTAAATTTTTATCCCATAATAATTTCCTGATATTACTAAATTAAAATATCAGGTAATTACATTACAGAATACTTTTTAGAAAAAGAAATAAGGAGGCCGGGATTTAACTCCATGGTTTCAGCATCTGCTTTGCAAGTGCAAGGTCCCCAGTTCGATCCCTGGTACCACATAACACAATGCCAGGCGTGGTGGCTCATGCCTGTAATCCCAGCATTCGGGAGGCAGAGGCAGGAGGATTGCTGAGTTCGAGGCTTGCCTGAACTACACAGTGAGCTCAGGGCCAGCCTGAACTACAAAGTGAGATCCTGTCTCAAAAAAAGAAACAAGGGAGGCAGGAAGCGGAGGGGAGGGGAGGAGAAATAAAGAGAGAGGGAGAGTGAAAGAAAGGGAAGGAAGGAAGGAAGGAAGGAAGGAAGGAAGGAAGGAAGGAAGGAAGGAAGGAAGGAAGGAAGGAAGGAAGGAAGGAAGGAAGGAAGCAAGGAAGGAAGGA
>PVIC010046058.1:0-14386 GCA_004025085.1 Thryonomys swinderianus
CCACTACTGTGACAGTTACAAGATACACACTCATTTTTACTAGCATTTAAAAAGAGATGACACTTTATTGTATTTACTTGCAGGCTATAAGATGTGCCATATATAAGATGCTAAAATTGTGCTCTATTTAGATGGACAGCCCTGACCCTTTTAGTCCATACCTTATACATGAGCCAATACAGCACTAAGAGAACATCTTGTGTTTGTGCCCAGAGGCTGAGATATGGACAGAATCTAAGCCCCAGGAGACACACACAGAGTCGAACAGAGGTGGGTGGGCAGCATAGAGACAAGATAGTGGCCTAAGAGCAGAAATCACCAAGTATGAGAAGGGCCAGTGATCTGAGCTGGGCTAGACTTGCTGAATTAACAAGTGGAAAAAAGCAGTGAGACCAGGAAACATCAGAGACCAGAAGAGTTCACACTGCTAACCAATCCTAGGGTGACCTGGGTGCTTTTCAGACATACCACTGGCAGTCTTGCAGTCGCTGCATTCAGTGTGGGTATCTGAGGGCACCCACCTTACATGTCTAACCTGTCAGCCCTGCTTCATTGCTCTGCCATGCTGGAGGTTTCTACTAGAGCCACACAAAATAACCATCCCCAGAGGTCTTTGAGAATGAGGGAAAAAAATAAAAAACATCAAAGAGAAGCAGGGACGACAAGATGAATCTACAGATCCTCCAGGTTTCTGCTTTCCAGTAGGCTTCAAAGAGAAGTCCCATCTCCATCTGCCCCCCCAGCACATCACATCTGCTTTGTGATCCACAAGTCTCCTCAACAGCAAGAGTTGCAATACTGACTTCACCCAAGTAAAAGCTAACCATTTGAAACAACACTGAGAATCAAAACTAGTAAACCTCACCACTGAGCGATGAAAATTCTGAGTCTTAAGAGATCAGTGTGAGACTGTGTCAGGAATACTCTCGTTCTGTAGTCATCAGCCACATTCCAGGAACCCTGCTGTTTATGAGAAGATGAAAATGAAATGTACTTATATTCTCAAGGAACATCAAGTCATTGCAATACAATGTGTTTCTGTTATGGCTTGAATATGATTTTCTCATTCAATTTATGCAGCAGTTTAAACTCTAGCTGTAAATTTATGCTATCAAAAGTGTATAGACTGGGCCGGGGGGTTAGCTCAGTGGTTCCGGCGCCTGCCTCGCAAGCGCAAGGTCCTGAGTTCGATCCCAGTAACCACATACAATGCTGGGAGTGGAGACTCATGCCCACCAGGCATCAATACCACATACCACAGTGCCGGGCGTGGTGGCTCACGCCTGTCATCCCAGCACTCGGGAGGCAGAGGCAGGAGGATTGCTGAGTTCGAGGCTTGTCTGGGCTACATAGTGAGCTCAGAGCCAGCCTGAACTACAAAGTGAGACCCTGTCTCAAAAAAAAAAAAGTGTATAGACTTATTAAGTCCTTTAGGAGGTGATAAGATTTGGTCAATGGGGTAGGGCCTCTGACAGAATCATGGAGCTTTCTCAGAAGTAGAGATCACATATAATAGAGAGACATCTACACACACACACACCATCATACACTGTGAGCCTCTGTGCTGCCTCAGGAATGTGCCTAAAAAAAGACCATCACCAGAGGCCAAACCCACAGAATCAACCTCAACTTGGACTGAGAAGGGACCTTAAAACAAAATAGCTCTCTCCTCTTGATAAAGATGAGTTAGGCATTCCTTTCAGGCAATGAAAATCCTACTGATACAGTTATTTACTATAT
The DNA here is from genome assembly GCA_004025085.1 of Thryonomys swinderianus. Taxonomy (NCBI): domain Eukaryota; kingdom Metazoa; phylum Chordata; class Mammalia; order Rodentia; family Thryonomyidae; genus Thryonomys; species Thryonomys swinderianus. Next base: position 1,741 of record PVIC010046058.1, read on the forward strand.
CACTGAGAAAATGCTAGAGGGATGCAAAAAAGAAAACAAAAATGCCAAAAGGGCATCTTAGAAGAAATAGCCACAAACATAGATCTCCAAAATGGAACAGCAAGTCCAAGAAGGTAAAATGGGTAATCCAGGAAGAAGGACGGGATTGGCAGGAAAAAAGTCAGAGGAAATAAAAATTCCTGACAAAGAATTCTCCCTAAGGATTAGGAGGTGGTGGCCAAGCAAGATTAGCTACCTTTCTGGAAGTGCTCCGACTAAAACAGACCGATCCCCTGAACTCTCAGTATTAAGTGTTATGAGGACAGCAAGGGGGAAAAAATGAGAGCCACTCTTCTCCGTTAGCACCTCTGTTTAGCAGTTTGGAGTAATTTACCTGTTAATTCATGAAAGACAAATATTAGTATTTACATTTGTGTAAATGAAAAGCTAATATTTGGTGGTTCTGTAATCTACCAGACTTAGATAACTGTTAATTTGGAATCTTAAAATAAATATGATTAATAATTAACATCACCAATACTGCTTCACCAAAACTGCTTCGGAGTGAGTAGGCCCTGTGGTGTTACATCAAACAGGAAGCCATCTCTTTGCCAGTCTCTGGGGAAACGTCAACAACTGAAATCAACAGAGCTATTACACTGGGAAGGTGTCCTTCCTCCACCAACGGGGGAGCAAAACTTCTCATGGCTGGCACATAAAAAGCACCAGGAAACAAGGTGTCCCTGTCTAATATCACAAGGCTCTTCTTTGCTGGTCTGAGCAGAAACATGCACCTTGAATTTGATAGAACCTGAACCCCAAATTAATGTGTTTTTTTGTTTTTTGGGGTTTTTTTTGCTTTTTGAGACAGGGTCTCGCTTTGTAGTTCAGGCTGGCCCTGAGCTCACTATGGTGCCCAGGCAAGCCACCACGAACTCAGCAATCCTCCTGTCCCTGCCTCTTGAGTGCTGGGATTACAGGCATGAGCCACCACACCCGGCACTGTGATATGCGGTATTGATTGTTGGTAGGTGTGTCTCCACGCCCAGCATTACATGTGGTCACCGGGGATCGAACTCAGGACCTTCCGCCTGCGAGGCAGGCGCTGGAACCACTGAGCTAACCCTCCGGCCCAAATTAATGTTATTTTTGTCCTTAAAACTTTATTGATCATGAAAATAAAATGTAATATATGATCCTAGTGAGATCCTGACTCAGAAGGGAAATTCTCATATAATCGATATTGGGACAATTTAAGAATTTAATCTAGGAGATTAATCCTGTATCAATGCCAAATCCCCTGACATTAATCACCACTATGGTGGTGTAAGTGAACATCCTTATTCTTAGTAATTCTTCTCTGAAGTGTTTAGGAGCAAGTGGCATGATTCCTATAGCCTATTCCCAAATAGTTCAGAAAATTAATACATACAGTAAGAAAATGATAAAATAAATGTCAAAACATTAACATCTGACTAACGTGTATAGAGGAGTGCTGTCACGATCACATTTCTTTAGTCTGGAATTTGAAGATACAGTTTAAGAAGAGACATATCTGACCTCTCATCTCATAAAGCACTGAGCAACAGTATCCCTTCCATCAGCTTCCTCTCATGTGATGTTAGCTATCACTCAGCCAGTGTTATTAGACACTGTGGTGAACTCTGGGGAAACCAGACTCATGCCGTAACACCCCCACCTCAATCCAAGCATGAACTCCCATGAGCACCTGGGAGCAGGAAGCAAAGATGCCAGGAAGGACGGAATAGGAGAAGAGAAAACACAGAGGCCGGTTTGGACCGCAGATCTCATGTCGAGGCCAGGTAAGGTCAGCCATGAGGGGAGATAAGATTTCTGCACAACACCAGAGTGTAGGACCAGTGGCAGAGACTGGGGCGGTGGGAGTGTGCTAAGGTAATCCCAGGTGCAAGAAAGGCAGAGTGGATTTGACCTGGCCGAGGACTCAGAATGTGATGAGGTATTGCCAAGTGGCCTGAAATGTTAAGAAAAGTATTTTGAATTTTATTCCAGACCATAGGGAGTTAAGATGTTTGAGAAAGTGGTTGCTTCATTTTGATATTCAGAACCATATGTGTGTATCCTTTGTAGAATTTTACGTCCCTATCACTGGCTAAGGTGGGAGAGCGTGGGATTCACACAGCCCAATCGAGTAGCTTATACGGCAGTGGCAGCAGCCAGCACACACAGAAACGCTGAGTTCAGGGTCTCACGGACATGGATAAAAAGCCCAGGCAGGCAGTAAGGAAGAATCGAGACTCCCAATTGTGTGACCTCAGGCTCAGCCCCATCGTTGCTGCGAGGGTGGCAGGCGCTGTCCGTGGTGCTGAAATCGAGACTTCCGCTCTGGAGAGATTTGCGCAAAGAGCATGTCAGAGGTGGGTGGGTTCTGGGAGCTCATTTTCCGGTCTCTTGCTCTGCTCAGGAGAAAACAGAAACACACGGAGCTCAATTGTTTTCGTGAAGCCGGACGGCAGCATCTGAGTGGGGAGGAAGCAGTCTCTAAATGCCAACTCACACAGCACACACAGCTTACCTCCTGGAAGGCTCCGTGGAGAATGCCCACTACCCAGAATCACCTTCATCTCCTAAGCTCCAGACAGGTATGGGGGGGGGGTGCTGGAGCCCCCCATCTCTGGCTGCTTTCCTGCCACTCCTTGTCTCCTCATAGCCTCCTTCCCAGTCCTCTGTAGACAGAAGCACCCGCAGAGCAGCCTGTGGCCACCTGTTTCTGCGGGGCTAGTAAGCTGAGTTTGATACACTTAAGTTATGGAGAAAATGCTGCTTTGTGCCAAATGAAAATGACGTGAAATTCTTATTTCGATGGCCATAAACAAAGTGCTACAGCAGCACATCCATGTGTCGTCAGTGGCTGTTACCGCTGTTTTGTGGTGCTGGGGACAGAATCCTGGGCCCCCCCCCAATATTCTACAAGTGCTCTACCACCGAGCCACACTGCCAGCCCTCGTGGCTGTTTCTGAACAACAGTGACAGAGTAGATGTGGCAAAGAACAACGTGGCCCTCAAAGCCCAGCCCTGGAGAATGGCACAACTGGGCTGGCATACGACTGACCTCTTCCCCAAGCCATGCACCCTGGCACAGGCTTGGCTCCACCAGGAGGAAGGAATGCCGCATCTAGTAAGAGCCTGTCTACCCCATCCCCAGCAGCTCCGCTTTCAAAACCTTCTCACATGTAAGCTCTCAATGAACTCTCGGGATGCCATTTCACAGATGAAGAAACCGCAGCTGAGATGTGGAAAAAGATAAGACACCCCTAAAAGGGACCCTCTGGTCCCAGGGATTCCTCCTGGGCAAACAAAAAGAAGATTCCAAGAGACTCAATAATATTAAGGCATTTTCCCTGTGATGACCTTTCCTTCACATGAAAAAACAGAGGCTTGATATATGCAATTTGTTGTGTATATTACATGGCCACAGATATAAATTTTAAACTGAGGTAAAAATAAACCCTTCCTTCAAAATCTCACCGGGCATGGTGCTCACACCTATAATCCTAGCGCTCAGGAGGCAGAGGCAGGAGGATTGCTGTGAGTTCAAGACCACCTGTCTCAAAAAAACTCCCTCCCTCCCTCCCCCCTCCCCCTCCCCCTCTCCCTCTCCCTGATATGGGGTCTCACTCTATAGTTCAGGCTGACCTTGAACCCACACTGTGTAGCTCAGGCTAGTCTCAAACTTGTACTGATCCTCTTGACTCAGCCTCCTGCTGGAATTACATGCATGTACCCTCGTGCCAGGTTTGTCTAATATTCTCCTCACTGTAATACATTGTCTTTGTAGAGAACTCACATACAATGGATAACATGTCCTTCCACAGACAAAGTTATACCTCCTCAAGGCCCCAGACCCCAGTGACCTAACGTCCTTCTAACCTCTGCTGCTCTCCAGTCATGCCATCAGCCGGGAACCAAGACTCCAGCACATTCCTGACCCAAATGGTAGCACCTAGACTTATGATCCTCCTGCCTCAGCCTCCTCAGTAGCTGGGACTCAAAGTCCACACCACCACACCCAGCCTGTTAGGTTGATTTTCAAAGCCTCTTTTTCTTTCTTTCCTTTTATAACTCTAGTACTTTCTGAGATTTGATTTTTCTTAATGTCTTTAGGGTTGCAGAAAAGTTAAGTAGAAAGTACAGAGAATTCCCATGTATCCCTGCCCCCATACCCAGTTTCCCCTTATGGTTCCCATCTGGCACCTGCGTGACACAGGTGTTATAATTGATGAATCGATGGGGATGTTATTATTGACAAAAGCCTGTATTTTACATTGGGGCTCACCCCTCATTGTTGCACACTTTTTGGAGGTTTGACTAATACGTGAATATCTCACAAGCACCATGACTGTATCATACCGAACAACTGCCCACCTTAAATATTCCCTGGGCTCCACACACTGACCCTGCCTCCCTCTCTCCTCCTGAACAATCATGCATTTGTTTACTACCTTTTCCAGGATGTCATACCTTCCGCCTGCAAGTTAGCAGTATGTCTCCATGCTTCAAAGTCAAATCGGTTCAAAATGACACCACTGAGAATGCTTTCTCCCATTGCATTCCCAGGGCAACTCTTGTGCAGACAGAAACTGGGAAAGTCTTTAGTCTATTTCTGCAACTTTCTTTTGTAAGTCTAAAATGATTTCAAATTTAAAAGCTTACATTTAAAATTATAAAACGAGAGAGGAAATGGGAATGCATAGCCCCTGCAACTGTCCCAAGTGTACAAATATATTTGGATTTGCAGGCAGCCATGGAAGAAGAGTAGTCTGAAAAGTCAGTTGACTAATTGAGAACAGCCCACTCTGAAAGCAACCAACACCTCCCTTTCTGGGTCGGGCTGGGAGGAATGCTGGGTTTCACGCCTGACACCCACACCTGACTGGCAGAGAGACCATGGCTTCTCCTGCCTGGGCCTCTATAACCTATCGGTAAAGACATCCCCTGCACGTCAGGGGTGAAACAGCAGAGGTACAGAGGCTCACAGCCCTGGGACAGGACAACCTGCGAAGTCTCAAACAGGACTCTTCAAAAAAGACGACACGTGTCACTTGGTCTCTGTGGGACTCTGCAGTCAGAGGAAACAGGTGGAGGCCTGTCCTGGCGATCACTTTCTGGGGCCCTTGCTGGCGGCTGTGGCTCCCAGGTGGCCCCGCTCTGGCCCCATGTGCGAAGGTCGGGCCATGCTCACATGGCCGAGCAGCTCCTGGGGGCCCTCGGCTCGGCATTTACTTTCCTCCTGATGCTTTCTGCAAGACACAAGCATCCTGCTGCCTTTGCTCAGCCTCCCAGACTCTGCTAAAAGAAGATACGATGACATTTAAAAATATTTCAGAAAAAGAAAAAGCCACCCCTAATGCCTCCACCCGGAAATGCATCTGCTTTTCCACTTTGCTTGCAGCCACCACAGCGGCCTGCCCTTTGCTCCCTCATTATCTCTGGTGGGTGTTTTTACCTGTCACCTGCTACCTGGCCCTCCCAACTCTCGGTGACTGTCTCCTATCCCATCCTGTCTGACCTGTAGCACGCCGTGTCAGTGGACATGACAATGTTTAGGGCCTGTGTCCATTTTGATCTGATTTTGTTTTTCACAGTGGGTCAGTACCAGAACCTCTGGTCCCGCTTGCTTGCTGGTCCATGGGGCTCTCTGAATCCCAAATCAGGCTTTTGGGCTGACATACTTAACCTGTCCATGACAGGCAGCAGCACTGATGGTACATGTGTGACTGTCCCTGACAGTCCCACTGGATGACATGTATGACTGTCCCTGACGGTCCCACTGGATAGCTCAAACCTCCTAATGGGACAGTCATGGATGTAGCACCAGTGGTTCAAGCCACTGGCAATGTGTCCACAGGCGATGATGGCTTTGGAGGTTCTATGCACCACATCTGATAGGTTTGACTCATAGTAAACCACTTTGGGCTTCAATGTCTTAATGTCTGTGGGAAAGTCTGAGGGCTGTTCTGGGATTTTTCCTAATTGGAAATAAATCAAATGAGAGGGTGGAGGAGGAAGAGATTGTAACACCAGAGATTTGTGGGCTGTTACAGTCAGAGCACTCTCCTGGGCCACTCGCCACATCAATGGGGACAAGGGACCAAGAGGCACTGCGGGGTGCACAAGGGTCTGTGGGGTTTTAAGAGGCGACGGGAGGCGGGGCCAGGAATGTGAGCAGTTTGGCACCCCCGCGGCACAGTATTCCAGCCTGAGCGTTCCAGAGGGCTGCCCTGCTCCGGGGACGGAGCCCTGCGGAGGGAGCTCTCACCAGCCAGGTCCCTCCTGCCAATGGCCACCAGGCCCTCGAAGAGAAGTTTGCTGGGGTTCTCGCCAGCCAGGCTGACACCGTGCAGCCAGATGAGCAGCATCCGGTGCCCATGCTCCTGGTGGCTCTCGGTCCCTGTGGAGAGAAGGCGCCCTCTGCTGCCTCTGGAGTATAGCAGCTGTGACAGAGCCCCACGGCCTCACCGAGCCCTTCCTCCAGCTCCCGGGTAGGCAGCCCAGAGAGGGTGTTTAGGTGGCAAAGGAAAAGCACCTCTAAGAGGGACAGGGTCAGGTTTATCTTTTGTTTTGTGAGACAGGGCCTTGAAACGTCTCTCGGTCACCCGGGCTGCCTTGAACTTGTGATTCTCCTGCCTCGGCCTCCCATCATGCTGGGATTACCAGCCTACACCACCACCCCTGGCCCGGTCCAGGTCTGTGTCAGGCTTTAGAACCTCCCCAGCCCTAGACAGCAGCCATCATATACTCTATCAATGTCGTTCTGAAGGGAGAATGGGCCTCAACCTCACGGGACCCGGATGCACATAGTGCTGCAGTTCACCCGGTGGACAGCTTCCCAGGGGATTCCAATATACAACCATGGCAGGGAAAGAACTGCCCAGCCCGCCCAGCGGCCAGTCCTGGGGTTAATGTGACTTTAAACCCTGTGACCGGGTCAGTGCATCCTGCCTAGGGCGCGCCTGGGTATTTGGCCAGATCAATCCATCCCTGCCTCCTACGGCTTTCTGTGTCCCCTTTGGCCCTGTTGACTCAACTCCATGTATCGAGTACTCTTTGTCCTGTCTCCCACGGTTGATAAGTCTCCTTTATCGTGCACATAACTTCTTATTAAGTAACAGCATTTACCTTTGGAAACTATGTTCAATTGCACTAAAAATTTGCGTATTTTTGTGTTAGGTTTCTCTATGTTAAGTATTTTAACTTTATAAAAGGTAGGGTCTGGTTGGATTATATCCTCTGATTTTCTTTTCCCCTGGAATATTCGTTTATATTTGCCCTGTTTATTCTTTCAGACAAACTGCAATCTTTAGGTCCAATGTCACAAACCTATTTGGAGCTGATTAACATTCTAACCAAATTTAAATCTAGTTAGGGAAAAGTGACGTCTGTATCACACCTTTTGTTGCCAGAAATACAGGATGTCATTCCATTTACCCAAGTTTTCTTTTAGAGTTCAATTAATGTTCATGTTTTACTCATCTTTTGTCATTTTGTCTTCTTAAAAATTTCCAGGTGAAACGCACACTACTGGGATCTTCTGAAAAGCTCTCTATATTTTTACCCATTTACTAATCCATACATAGAAATATCATGGTGTTCTACCTTATATTTTAGTGATTTCTTTGAATTTTTTTTTGTTTTTTGTTTTTGCTTTTTGGAGACAGGGTCTCGCTTTGTAGTTCAGGCTGGCCCTGACCTCACTATGGTGCCCAGGCAAGCCGCTGCGAACTGAGCAATCCTCCTGTCTCTGCCTCCCGAGTGCTAGGATTACAGGCGTGAGCCACCACGTCCGGCATTGTGGTATGCGGTGTTGATTGTTGGTGGGCGTGTCTCCACACCCAGCATTCTATGTGGTTACCGGGGATCAAACTCAGGACCTTGCGCTTGCAATGCAGGCGCCGGAACCACTGAGCTAACCCTCCGGCACTGAATTTTTATTATTATTATTATTTTATTATTTTTTTTTTAGGATTCCACTGGGCTTCTTAGATGTATAGCCAAGTCATCTGAACTAATTCTCTCTCTTTTCATCCAATATTTTTATATCTTGTGTTTATTTCTTTTTCATTCCTTAGTGTCAGGGCCAGAATTCCCAAGAGTTGTATCACAGCAGTGACAACAGCAGGCTGTGCTGCGTTTGCCCCACTGGCTTAGGTTTAATCTTTTGTGTGTGACGATGGGGACCTTGGCCTGGTTGTGGTCCCTGGGAGGGGGGAGCAGTGGACAGCTAAACCGGAAGAGGCACTGCCCCATGTGGCAAGCTGGAGATCACAGGCTTGGGCTGGGCTGGGGTCTCACTTGCTACTTCGCTAGCGGCACAGAATGCTAAGCACACTTCGGGGGTCCCCACCACCCCGCTGCCTACTGGCTGCTCAGGAAGGGATGCGACAAGGTCATACCTGTCCACTGCTGCTCGATGGCAGAGACGTGGGCCTCGGTGAACTCCCAGATGAAGGCCAGCTTCTTCCACTCATGGGGCCGCAGGTGCCTGGAGGCCAGACGCCACAGCAAGGAGCGCAGCTGCTGCGTCTCCTGCCGGTGGTCCTGCCTGAAGGTCAAGCTCTTCCTGCCAGGTGGTCTCTGGGACCCCTATGTAAGAGATGGTGCTGATACCATCCGAGGGGGACAGGCTCCCCCTCATGAGGCTGGACAGAGGTGATGCAGGGCCACAGACTGTTACCTACTACCACCCCTGCCAGGAAGCCTGAAACCTGCAGTCAGCAGAGGCCACGGCTCCACAGCCACCACCCTGGGCTCCCGCTCTGGGCTTGGATTTGTCTTGTGGAGCCCAATTTGCCCAGGTGTTCTTCCACCCTGAGTCTCCCCTCCTTACCCTTCAACCCACTGCCACAGTTAAAAGACCATCCCTACACCACCTGCTCTAGGAGGCCTTCCCAGCCCCTCTGGCCAGAGGCTCCCTCCTCATTTCTCAGTGTTTTTATTTGGTTTTGTTTGTAGAGCTGAGGATAAAACTTAGGGCTCTGCATGCTGGGCTCACCCTAGTCCCTCCACATGGTTTGTTTATTGTTTTGAGACAGGGCCTCGCTATGCAGTTCAAACTGGCCTTGAAGTCACTGTGTAGCCCAGGTTGGCTTCCAACTCATAGCAATCCTCCTGCCTCAACTTCCCAAGTGCTGGGATTACAGGCGTGGACCACCATGCCAGGTTTCCCTCTGCATTTTTACAGCATGATTGTCAGCAGAATGACTCCAAAGCTGAGCCAAACCAGACGGACCAAGCATCAGGCTCTCTGAATCACAGCCAAGATGGGCTACAGAGTCCTTTCTAGGCAAAGCGAGTGGTAACATGAGAGATGACAAAAGGTCATAGCAGTAAATTAAACCCACAAAATCCTAAACCCTTTGAAAAGAAACAGTTGTGGAATCCTGGTTATTAAAAAGTTCAAGGTGAAAAACTCGCCCTGCTGCCCACAGCTCCAAACCTGACCTCTCGATCAACAGGCTCTGCCCTGTGTCCTATGAGGTGAGGACCCAGTAGTTTGGGTCGTTCTTGGGTGTCAAAAGCCATCCCCTGACTGATGTTCTCAGTCTGTATGCACAGATTCCATCTGCGGGCTTCAGGAACCACTGAGCCTGGTCCCTGCCAGAGGGAGAGAGGAGAACTGGTCTCTGGCTGGAGAAGTATGATTTCTGATTCAAATACGCAGCCACAGCCTGTCCTGAGAACCTGTAAAGCCCGAAGTGGTTTAGGATTAAGCAGAGATGGTCACTTAATCAAACCCTCTGTAATGATGTTAGGACACTCTATTTAGAAATAGTCTGCCATTCAATGCTGGACGTGGTGGCTCACGCCTGTAATCCCAGCACTCGGGAGGCAGAGACAGGAGGATTGCTGAGTTCGCAGCGGCTTGCCTGGGCACCATAGTGAGCTCAGGGCCAGCCTGAACTACAAAGCGAGACCCTGTCTCAAAAAGCAAAAAAAAAGAAAAAAAACAAACAAAAAAAAGAAATAGTCTGCCATAGATAAGGGGACTGTGATGTTCAAAATAGCCTAGCTCATTGGTGAAATGAATATCCTATGATTCCTATTCAAATGTAGATCAATTCATTCTAGAATAGTGATTTTTTTTTGAGATGTAAAGAAATGCAATGACGGGCCAGAGATTTAGCTCAGTGGTTCCCACGCCTGCCTTGCAAGCACAAGGTCCTGAGTTCGATCCCTGGTAACCACATACAATGCTGGGCGTGGTGACTCACGCCCACCAGCAATCAATACCTCATACCACAGTGTTGGGCGTGGTGGCTCACGCCTATAATCCCAGCACTTGGGAGGCAGAAACAGGAGGATTGCTGAGTTTGAGGTTTGCCTGGGCTACATAGTGAGCTCAGGCCCAGCCTGAACTACAAAGCTAGACCCTGTCTCAAAAAAAAAAAGAAAAAAAAGATATTTACTATTATTTATAGGCTTAATGGTTTAGCAGAAGAATTTAAGAATTTAGAAACCAAAGTACTTAAATCTCCTATACTAAAGTTATTTGGTCAGTGTAAAATGTTTAAAATAGCTTACTTAACTGATTTAAACATAGGACCAAATGCTCATCAAAAGGCTTCTCTGAATATGACTTAAATTTTATTAGTTGTGGGCTAGGAGTGTATGTAGCTCAGTGGTAGAATACTTGCCTTACATGTTCAAGGCCCTCAGTTTGATTCCTGATTACACACACAAAGAAAACAAAATACCTGGCAAACAAATGGCATAATAAAATTTAAAAATTAAATTTTAAAGTTTAAGAGAAACTAGATTTTGAAATTTTCAAGGTAAAATAAATTTGCAACTGAACAGATACAGTAATAGCTAGGTGTGGTGACACATGCATATAACCCCAGCACTTAAGGAGACTAAAAGTTCGAGGCCAGGCTGGGCTACATTGTGACACTGTGCCCTTGTTAACTCTTCAACCTCACCCATGGGGTTAGAAAGGAAACAGAGCCTCCTACCTCAAGTTTTCAGATGAAGAGTTCCAGGCCAGTCTAAACTACAGTATATAGCAAGGCTGTACACTCAAAACAACAAAAGAAATTTATTATTAATTTTGAAAATCAAAGTAAATCCAAAAATTTTCTATATATAAAAACACCCTCCAGGACACCAAAAATCTCATTTCCATTTGCTGGTTGAATAGTTCTTGCACAGCCTTAAGGTCTGCCCCTCTTCTCTGGAGTCCACAGCAGACATCACCAATCAATCCCAGTATACTCTCCTTCTCCCTCTCTTCGATCTTGCATCCATAACAGGTATTACCGATCAATCTTACCACACTTTCTCTCTGGGCTCAGAAAGGTGCCTGGCTAGAACACCCCAAGGGCAATCCTAATGGTCTGGAGATGGCAGTAAGATGGCCCTAACTTGCCATCTCCTTCTTCACTGCGATATGTCTACACTCACACACACACATTCACCTGGCAGGTGCTACAGCACTGTGTAGCAACATGTCCTCACGTGCCCAGCCTCAGCCTCTCTCGTTCCTGTGTATATGGATGCCTGCCCACCTCCAGATCATTAGAGACCCGTCAGAGGCTGAGAGGCCCCAGAATTGGTCAGGGCTGGGACTCCGAGCCAGCTCCACCACGAAGTGAGGCTGTTCCCTCCCCAACATGGAGATGGCAGCGTGTGGAGCCTCCATACCTTCTCCAGCCTGTGGAGACGATCGGCTTTGATGATCATATCCACCAGGGTGATGTGGTTGCTGCGCGCGGCCACTGCCAGGGCAGTTTTACCTTGCTGCAAATAAGAGGCAGAAGGGAAGCCAAGGTTTTTACTGCGGTGGTGCAGGGTGGCCTCTGCCACTGAGCTTGAATCCTCCGGACCAAAGAAACCATTCCCCATGTCCACAGTGCAGAGTAAAATCGTTTTCCAGGCATGACAGAAAAAGACTGTGCGAAAGTGACAGAAAAAGGTAGAATAACAATCCCAGTAGTCACTCCTGCGTTTCTTTAGGATTTAGGAAGTGTTAGACTCACTATTCAACTCAGCCCTTGTGAACGCTTCAACCTCACCTGTGGGCTGATGTGGGAAGTGGCCTAGTCTAAGCGTCCCTGTCAGGCCTGGAGATCTGCTCTGGGTGACTAGCAGTTAGGAGGTCTGCACTTTGAACGGGCGCTGCGCAGCTCCCAAGGTAGAGACCGGCAGCCTCTGGGGTGGCTGCACTGGGATGCCTGCTGAGAGGTCTCAGTAAACAACCTCTGACTTGACCTGCTGATCTTTGTTTCCCAAGCTAAAAATATCTTGTTTTTGAGTGTGCTTGTTTTTCTAATCTGATTGCAGACATTTTGTTGACATTTTACTTCTGTTTGTGTACTGATTTCTTGGATACTCTGTTCCTGTTTCTTTTGGCACCTATAATATGACCTTATGTTGACCTTTTGGATCAGTATAAATAAAACCTGCTCAATAAACGCGGTGTCTGCTCCGTATTGACTGACAGGACCTCCCAGCCCATCTGTTCTGTCTTCTCTTAATTCACACCCCTGGACTTCCTTACCCCACTGATGTGCCCAGGAGGCCTGGGCAGGCTGAGAAAGGAAACAGCCTCCTATCTCAGGTTTTCAGGTGAAGAAAACAGCGCCCCAAGAAGGGGGTGTAGGCTCCTCCTATCACACCTGTCCCTCCCACC